>CAUYQV010141218.1:0-47998 GCA_963574575.1 Galagoides demidoff
CCCTGCAATTCCTTTATTAGGTATATTCCCAGATGACCAAAAATCGCATTACAACAAAGGTACACAGATTCTATGGGGGCTCCCCGATCCCTCCTTCTGGCATTCATGCTCTGATGTAAACTCTGTCCAGTCAGTGCGGACTATATCTAATGATTACAGACATGATGGGATGTTACTTCTAAGATCAGTTCATAGAGAGACTATGAATCCATCATGGTGCTCAAACCCTCCCTTTCTCTCATACTCTGTCACACTCCGATGTTTTGCACTAAAGGTTGAAAACTGCTGTGTTGTAAATAACCTGACAGAAAGGCCTGAATTTCTGCTCCACAGAAATTGTCATTTGTTTCAAGCCATTAAGCCTTGGGATAAATTGTTTTACAGCAATAGACAACTAATGTTCTGGTCTGGGCAAAGGTAGTACTAATGCAAAGCCAGGGAGGCTGGAACTGTAAGAATCTCACGGAATTCTATAAGTAAACCTACCATCACCTTCTTGTCTCTAAGTGTGAGTGGTCTCCGTTGTTCCATTTCTGCGAGGATTTTCTTGTATCTTTAATCCACTCATAAAACATTTTGCAAATTCTGTTTCCTACAAAATACCGGGAGTGAATGAGATGGTCAAGTATTAAGAGACCAGTGTCAATCTTTTAAAAAAAAAATCCTATTTAAGAACAGCAATATTAAACACTTTCTCTGTTTGGAAAATCAAGATCTTACCCCTAAACATTCCTGTAAAAAGATTTCCCTGATAAAAAAAGCTTTTGCAAGTTGCCTTTGCCAAGATTCTATTTCTTCCATCGTTTCTTATTACGAGAGATAATAATCACACCTTATAATCCAGGACAATATTCCCTGTAGCATAAATCATTGTAACATTAAACCTTAATATTTATTGCCTGTTCTATCTTGCTGCTGACAGTCCTATTAATGCTTCGCTTAGCAAGTCAAAAAGCGATACCTCAGTACTATATAGTGCTAGAAAAGATTGAGAAAACTCTTTGTACACAAATCAGCTGAAAGCATAACTTATCTGTTACAGCACAGGAAGATTAAACACATGGCCATAAAAATCCCTGCAATCATGGTAACTGGAGTCGAGGTTGTCTCTATTGCTTTAATAAATCCTTTAAGTATGCTTTCAATCTCTCAACAATTCCTGACAAAGCTTGTGTGCTGTTCTTGTGAATCTGCCTACCTCAAAAGTCCTGATGGTGAATATTTCATGTGGCTTATCACTTCTCTGTGTCCCTAGCCTAGGAGAAGCTAGTGTACTCTTTGCTAGGGTTGCTTAATACCTTATTAGTTGAAGATGGATTTGTACTTTCAGCCTTTAGCCACCTCATTTCCTGTTATAGAAGATAAAAATTTTATTTTTGCAAATGATGAATGAGGTGATTATATTTCACAAATTTTAGGGCCACGGACCATTAAATGAATCACTCTGAGCGCTTGTCACTTTATTGTACATATGTAACACGAAGAGAGGGGGTTGTGCTATTGTAACACCTGACTATTGCCACAAGAAGATTCCTCATAAACTTCACATGAAAACTTTATTTGGTGGTCCAGTGCCTGTAGCTCAGTGATTAGGATGCCAGCCACGTATGTTAGGGCTGGCAGGTTTCAACGAGGCCCAGGTCAGCTAAACAACAATGACAACTACAATCAAAAAATAGCTGGGTGTTGTGGTAGGCACCTGTAGTCTCAGCTACTTGGGAGGCTGAGGCAAGAGAATCGCCTAAGCCCAAGAGTTTGCAGTTGCTGTGAGCTGTGATGCCACAGCACTCTACCAAGGGCAACAAAGTGAGGCTCTGTCCCCCCCCCACCAAAAAAAAAAAAAAAACAAAGGAAAAAAAAAAGAAAACTTTATTTGGACAGGTGTAAGACCGAAATATCCCTATAAAAAGTTAACCCTTCCTGAGAGAAATAAGGTTTAGTTGGAAATACTTACTTTCTCTTTATTCTTAGCATCTCTGATACAGTGACAACAAAAAGTATCACAAACCACAATATGAACGTATACAGAGACGACTATCCTTGTTAAATTGTGCTTATTTTGCTGCAGATTAATGAGATCAGACACAATATCAACATTGGAATGGTAAGAAGAAATGGGCTTATCAGGATGCTTCTTTCGCCAAGTATTTCAAGAGAGATGATTTTACATCAGTCTGCTGGTCGCTGACTCTAAATTCTGTTTTAAGACATGCAAGATAAATACAATAACTGCTGGTGTCTGTCAGGGAATCCACATTGCAATAGTTACTACTCACAGGACATTGACCTCACCACTTCTTAATCATAGAGCTTTTTACCTAGGAAGCCACCCAACTATATGTGGGAAAAAAAAAGAGTTTATAAGCAGTGAGGCTAATTATAGAAATATCAGCTGGAAAAATAAGAAGACTTCAGAGTCCAAGGAGTTTCTGGACTCTTTTATGTGCAAGCCTATTCCATCTTAGGATCTCATCCAACATGGAACTAGTTTACTTCATTAACACATGGCCTTTCTCGGCATAACACTGTGAGCTTCACAGGGTTTTTTCCTGGCTGTAGAAGGATTGAGTGCAGGTCTAGACAGACAGGTGGATGCTCCATTTCATTGCATTCAACAATGACTGGATGATTGACCCTCAGAGGTGGCCTTCCTCAGCCTTCTCCTCTTTATCGCTCCTATTTTTCTCTGGGTCTTACTGACTTAGTGCTTAGTTTCTTACATCTAGAAATTAAACCTAATTTATTACTTAGGCCTGACAGACTTCATTTCTGAAAATCACTCCCCAACACACAGAGGTCTTCAGTTACCTTAGGAAACTTGATTCACTGATTAACAGATATGTTAGTCCTTTTAACTGATAGAGGTTTGGGTTAACACGGTATGTCCAGAAAGATTTTACAAAATCCTTGTCTTCCTTTCATACAGTGGGGTGGAATCAATCCAAAGAACAGTATTTGCTGCTGTTACTTTTACCAATGAAAATAAAAGCTCAACCTCTTCATTGAAAATCTTGAAAAGTCTATGAAGGAATTTGTTGACTTCATGGTGTGTTTCTCCTCTGAATGGGTGTAACGTTGTTGTGGCAGAGTAACCAAATACTGAGATATACTAAGCTGGCTGTCTAGAAGGCCCAAACCTGGCACTAAACGTCCTGGGGTATTTTCTCTTTTCTCTGTGCCATTTCTTACTGCAACAGTGTCAACAAGCAGTGAGGGTTGCCCATTTGTAAGATATAAATATTGTCTTGGCTGGGAACAGAGAAGTGAAAGGTCTATATATCATTTTTTAAATTAAATTATACCTGTGTAAATTACTGTATTTATAAGTTACAATGTGCTGGTTTTATATACAATTTGAAATACAACAAACTGGTTAACATAGCCTTCATCACACCTTCTTAATTATTGTGTTATACTCTACACATTTATACTCTACACTTTTAGATTTGACATGTACCCTTCTAAACAGTACCATAAGTGTGGTCCAACCAATTACCCTCCCTCCACCCATCCATCACCCCTCATCCCTCTTCCCCTTTCATTTTGGGCTGTAGTTGGGTTATAGCTTTCATATGGAAGTGTGGTTGATTATATATTGGTTTCACAGTAGAGCTGAGTACATTGGATAGTTTTTCTTCCATTCTTGAGATACTTTACGAAGAAGAATATGTTCCAACTCCATCCATGTAAACATAAGAGATAAACTCTCCAAGTTTTTTAAGGCTGCACAATATTGCATAGTATACATATACCACAAGTTATTGATCCATTTGTAGGTCACTGGGTGCTTGGACTTCTTCCATGACTTAGCAATTATGAATTGGGCTGCAATAAACATTTTGGTACAAATATCTTTGTTATAAAGTGATTTTTGGTCTTCTGGATAATATACAGCAATTGCAGGATTGAGGGGCAAAAAAAAAAAAAAAGGTCTGTATATCTGAAGACGTTCTCCAGCACTGAGATTGGAATCACACACTTAAAGGTGACCAAGCCAGTCAAGTAATCACCGGAAACAGACACAATATCAAAAATCGTCTTCCCTGTGTTCCTTTGTCTCATTCTACCTAAGTATTTTTTTCAGTGCCTTTGTTAGGGTAGTCTTCAAATACCACTTGTTCTGGGGCTATCTGAGACCCACACTACTGGTTTCTGTGGCTTATCTGTCTTTCCATGTGGGGTGTAGTTTTGCCTGTCATAGAGACCTAGTTTTTCATATTTTAAAAAATATACATTTATGTCTAAAACATTATGAGACATGTCCTTATATTTTACTTTTCTCTTTAAACACCCAGAATCAAGTCAGCTGTCCTTAACATAGGAGATGAGAAGATACTGAGAAGCTCAGAAATGCCCTAAGAAGTGCTGGATAGGGCATGTTTGTTTTGCAAATTCAACAAAGAAGCTTGGAATACCTACCCAGATTCTTCTCTACTAAATCAAACATTGAGAATCTTTAAGCATTGAGAGAAATCCTAAAACATTGTATCTATAACCAGCCAAGTTGTTGCCATTTATAAATTACTTTTGTTAATAAATTCTTGAGAATTATATGAAAATTAGAATAGAAACTCAGTCACCTTAGGGTCCTTTAGGGGAAATGCAATGGAAATATGACAGAACTCAATACAACAACAAAGACTTTTGCTTAAGAATTATTGGCTTAGTACTATTTTAGATCAAGAAAAGAATTAAATGATACCCCATCTCCATTGGCTGTGCAGAATATTTTCAATGTATTATCTAATTGAGAGCTTACAACAATCTGAAATCAAATCTCTCTCCCTTTAGCCTGTACTCAAACAATTACTCCCTTCTGCACTCAGTGGATTTTTTTTTTTTTTTCTTGAGAATCTCCCTCTATTGCCAGGCTAGAGAGCAGTGATATGATCATAGCTAACTGGAACTTCAATTTCCTGGGCACAAGAGAGCCTCCTTCCTCAGCCTCCCAAGTAGTTGGGATATAGGTGTGTGCCAGCATGCGTGGCTAATTTTTTTTTCTTTAATTGTTTATGGAGACAGAGTCTTGCTATGTTGCCCAGGCTAGTCTTGAATTCCTGGCTCTGATAGCTTTTCCTGCCTAGGCCCCCATAATGTGCTGAGATTACAGGCATGTGCTGCTATGCCAGTACACCCCTCAATGGGTTTTATCTTTTGTTTACACGTGGCAAAATACCAGTGTTTGTTTAATGAATGAATGAATGAATACGAGGAAAAGACAGCATGTAAAATACACCAATTCTTCACCAAGTGAAACTGGATTTTCCTCAGGGTTTTAAAATTAGTTACTATAACATTGCGCCCTGCCCTAAGACAAGCCAGTTCCCCCCACCCCAAACCTAAATGTGACAGTAAGTTAGAGAAGCATAATATTAAATTTCACCAACTATCATCTACTGATAAAAAGGGATGAAAACATCCTTAATTTACTGGCAGTCATATGTTTTTGTAAAAAAAAATTACAATTTTCTGACAAATAACTGGGATTTATCAAATAAGGGGGATTATAGGTTGAAAATATTTACTGTAGAATTGCTGTACTAAATGAGATTCTTGGGTTTAAACCAGTTCCAGCTGTGAGCATGTTGTGGAGAAGTTTTGCAAAAGTTCTATGTCTCAGGCAGGTAAAATGCTAAGATATTATAAATAGATATATTTTCCCTGAAAATTTGAGAATCAAAGACAGAATCTTCTCAATATGATTACAAAACAAAAGAATAGACATCTAACTAGAAATAAAGACCCTTGACAAAAGGAATGGCCAAAGGAAGGTCATGACAGATCTAGTGTTTTTTGTGTATTAAACTCATACAGTAAGGTAGAAATTTTGAGGTATTTGACACAAGTGTGGATTAATTTTCCTTGAGATAATGTTAATCATGCTTAAGGGGTAGGCAGAATAATGGCCCCCAAAGAGTCTATAAACCCCACACCCCAGACATTTATAAGGTAAAAAAGGTATTGCAGGTGTGATTAAATTGAGGTCTTCAGATGGGGAGATTAACCTGGATTATCTACGTGGGTCCAATTTAACCAAATGGTACCTTTATATATTAAAGAGGAGATCAGAGAAGAAGTCGTGATGATGGAAACAGAAGCTAGACTACTGTGGAAACATAAGCCAAGAAATGCAGACATTCCTGAATGCCAGAAACAGCAGAGAAAAATAAGTTTCCTAGAAGGGATACAGCCCTGTCAATGCTTTGATTTTAGCCCGGTGAAGACCATTATGCACTGCTGACCTCCAGAAGGTTAGGAAAATAAAAGTACAGTGTTTTAAGTCACTAATTTTATGTTAGCTTGCTACATGGGCAAAAAGAAATTAATATTATTCTTATAGGAAAATTAAACTGCTGAATTTTTGTACTTTCAACACCAAAGCAAATTACATATCCACCCCTCTCCCCAAACGTCTCTGCCCTCCGTCCTCTTTGAGGACGAAGTGGATGGCACTGATCATTCCTTGAAAGATAACGAAGAGTAGAAGGGGAGCCACGTCTTTCTGATTTGTCCAGGAATGTCTTGATTTTAGTACTTTAGAAATTCCACGTCCTAGAAACTCCTTCAATTCTAGGCAAATCATGACCATTGGCCAACTCTAAACCAGATTGGATTTCTAGGGGAGCACAGCTACGTCCTCACGCCTAAAACAGTGAAGAACTTGGGTGATTTCTTGAGGGTTTTTGATACACTGCGTAGAGAAAATTGCATTTGTCAACTGGATTGTATATTAAAGCATGCAGGAGATAATTACATGGGGTCAAAATTGCTCCTCAAAATTCTTTAGGAAGGTTCCAGGTTAGAGAGAAACATAATGTGTCTCAGCAAGTCTGACGCTGCCAGTTTTTCTCCCAGAGCTGCAACAGATTGCTCTTTCTCTGGTTAAACCCCAGAAGGAATGAGCTTGCTTTTAGGAACCATGTGGTATCAAAATTACACGAAACTGGATTGTTGAGTAGTGTCAACGCAGTGGGGGTGCAAACACGAAGCAGTTTGTTTTTTCATGATCACTGTTTTCAACTGCAATCTGTCAAAATGTCCTTCTTCACATCTCCAGCAGATTCCATTACTTTTCAATCCCTCTGGTTATTTGGAGCCCTCTTGGATGTAAAACTTTCCTCTGTCATCCTACCTAATTATTGTCTCCTCATGTCATCTGCAGCCCACGACCTGCCTCCCTCTGAAGGGCTGAGGGTCAACAGAGAGAGGCATCTTCTGCCTCTGAAAGCTTTTCCTTTTTTCTCTTCAAGGGCTCTCTCGTGCCGGTGAGATGAGGAAAGAGACAGAGAGAGACAAATCTCTCCATTCATTTGCCTGTAGAGTAATCAACTTGCTCTTGGTACTTTCCCCTTCTCTAAGAAGGCCTCGCCTCTGAGGTGCTGTTAGAGGACATAGTGTGAATTCACCATGGGGCCATGCTGGACCCCACCTCTCGCAGGTCCATGGTGAGCTCCACACAGTCAGCAGGAGTGATCCCCCCAGGTTTCTTACCAGGAGGGCTCTCTGACCCAGTAGCTAGCTGCGGCAGGTGAGACACTCACTGACCAGATGGCTTCAGACCTGCTCCTTCCATCGGGCCCTCTTTACTCCTGGAAAATATGTACCTTGGATCCCCCAAACAGAGGGAGAATAACTACCTCACAGCTTCCCATCCTCAATGCCCTGACACCCTCTTCTAATTCCCTTTTTCTCTGCTCATACAGTTATGCAAGGTTAATGCCTAAGCAGATGGCAAACTTGGAAACCAAATCAGGGCACTCAGTGCTCTGTTCCTCCAAACTTTTTAAAGTGATTTTTGTTGAACTCTAATCCTCCTCCATTTGCTGTGGGTAGAAATGATGTGAACTTTCTCTTAAGTGCTGTTTTCCTGGAGACTCTTTCTCCTCCCTCCTTCCTTCCTCCATCATCTGTTTCTAAGGATTGGTGGTAAACTGGGTGGAAGGGAGCACGGGAGGGTTGACTGGGACCAGAATAGTTAGTGTACCTCTTAGCCTGACAATGAGGTATCAAATGTAGGTCACATATCTTTGTTCTCATCATTGGGCACAAGTCACCAATTATGTTCTACACATATCATTATATTCTAAGCATTATTCTGAATTGAACAGAATGTTTGCCCTGAGAGACAGTCGGAAACAAAATTATCAGAAGGGATATAGACACGAGTCTCACGCACCTGCTCACTCCAGGTGTCTCCCCACGCGGGGGGGCTGGTAGGCAGCTCTAGCTTCTATTCACACTGTTCTTTTTTTATTCCTAGGTAGAGCGCAGTGCTTAAGTTACAATATGTGTTCAACGAAAATGAACCGCAGTGAAAAATAGTCCTTGGAAGGACCACTCTGGGAGAGCCTCAAAAAGCAGATTTAAGAGGATAGTAAAAATACAAAAATATATGTAAATTATAAGAAATCAGGAGAAATCAACATGACGGTGGGACGCCCTAGAAGGACACTTGTGGTGTTTTGAAAAACCAAGAGAAAATTGGGGCTGGGGGGAAGAAAATAAGGGAAATGTTTAGATTAAAAAAGAGTTAAAGTACAAATCAACCATTTCAGATTTAAGGACTATTTGTGGGTGGTTTTTTGTTTATTCAACTCCGAGCAAACTGTAACATTAAATAAGGGCATTTATAATGTAATTAGGGAAACTTAACCTCTAGCTTGCTGTTCTATACTATTTAAGAATCACTTTGTTAAATTTTTAAAGGCTGGGACGATGGTAATGTGTTTACATTTGAAAACTGAGCCTCTATTTCTTAGGAAAAAAACTTAAAATATTCACAGACAAATGAGAAAATACCTTGGATTTGATTCAAAACCATTTGAGAGAAAAAAAAAAAAAGGGAGGTAGATGAAATAAAATCAACCGTGAGTTGTTCTGGGAGTTTATTATGCTATTTCTAATTTTTGTGCCTGCTTAAATTTTTCTATAATAGAAAGGAAAGATTTAAGTACATTTTTATCAGGATACAATGCTGATTGCTAAGGAGTTTTTTGCACTGTAGTTTCCCTAGGGATCACGATTTTCTTAATGTTACCTAACGGCTAATTCTGAACTGTGGGAGATGTGGGTTTGAAGTAGCCAGGATTAATCCCAAAAGAGAGCTGACAGTTCTTCCTCCCCAAAGTCAAGGATCTAGTACAGACGACTACTGTGTGGGTGGTGATCCGCGTTATTCTCCTCCTTCTCCATCAAAATTATAGACACACAATATTCATATTTTAGATACAGAATACTAGAAAGGATCATCATAGACTGGAACATCATGCAAACCAGATTCGCTTATGTGAGAATTTTTTACAGATTTCAAGATTCCTGGAGACTCACAGTAATCGTTTTGTTTCTGTAAAATGAAGGATGACATTAGAGGCTGAGCATGAACTCGGAGCCCATATTTGCCAGATGCTGAAATCCATTACCTTCTCCTTCAAACTGCAAAGTTTGTGTTTCACGACGAACCTGTACTTTAGTACGCTGAAGTAAGGACAGTGGATTTAGTTAAGATTAAACGTGAGTCTAAAAAGATAGGCTTGTGAGATTTCCTGAGATATCCCTTTTTAATAATGCTAAATATTTCTAGTTTGATTAACCGTCTTGCTAATTTATTCCAGACTAATCCTGTATTTCTTGGTGATATTAAGGATGAGTATCGCAGAAGGATTTAAATAGAATCTGCTGGGAATCAAACTCAACATGCAAAATGAATTCCTATTTATTTTTTTCTCCTTTCTCCAAGGGTCTTAATTTGCTATTCATAAATCAATATATTTAGAAAAAATGAGAAAGTAATTTTTAATAAAGTAACTAATAATATAAAAATAATCTTAATGTGTGTTACCTAAACATACCAAATTGTTTGCGTGTAAACACAATTTGTTTCCGTAAACAATTTAAAATATGTTTTCTTCGTGTTTTAAAGATTATTCCAAAAATATGAATGCTTATACAGATACTATGAGGAAGAAGCTCCGTGGTGAAATATGCTTACATAATCCTAAGGATGACATAGATTCCTTCTAGAAATCTTGGCACATGTTAGCATACTAAAGGCTCTGATAAGTCCTGTCAGAAAGCAATCTCTACTCTATCTATCAGAACATTTCTCAAGCTTGTTTAATCTTGCAATATATTTTGAAAACTTAAAATATTTCAGGGCATTAATGTTCATAGATCTCAATTTACAAACTGTTCCTTGAAAGCCTTCTTAGTAAATGACAGCACAGTTTTAAAATAAATGCCTCATCTATTTTAATGTGTGAATAAAAAATCAAAGTTTAAAAAATTAAGCTTGTATAAAGCAATCTTTATGCAGCAAAGAATTTATTATTGACACTTCTTATGTTCTATATATTCTGTTGCTAATAAGCAGAGATATATCTAAGGATCAGTGGAATGGATCAGTGTTACTTTAAGGAATTATTTTATAGAACAAGGAAGATAAGTAATAGAAGAATGAATTAAAACAGGAGCAGTAGGAATGGAGGAGAAAACATAGATTTGAATATGTTTAAGAGGTACCTCAGTAGGACGTGGTAACTAAAGGATGTGGGAATGAAGGAGAAAAATTACTTGTGACTGAATATTTATTGGTGGCACAAGGAAACATTACTATAGGAGGGGAGAAGATTTAGTAGGGAGATGGTGAATTCCGTTAGTGACGTGGTGGTGCTGAGTTACCTCTGTACAATCAAGAGCAGATGTGCGATAGCAATGGAATACATATATCAAGTTCAAGCTCTAATCAGGTAAGCCGTAATCAGCATATAGGGCGTACTTGAACATACTGAGGATCGGAGGCAAAGAGGAGCCAGGCAAGAAACAGAAAGAAACAGATCTGAGTGAGGAAATCTGCAACAGTCCAAAGGCACCAGCCACGACTGCAGAGAGCTCCTGGCAGAAGGGAGCTATTGACACTGCCAAGGTGTAGCAAGTCAGCCTGATGAGTGAAATAGTATTACACAATTGCCATTAAACTTGGCATTTAGGAGCACATTAGAGCATTTAATAATTACATTTTCAAAAGTTTTTTTGTGGCAGAAGTCATATTTCAAGATCTATAGATATGGCACATAGTGGAACATGGAGATGGTAGAAGACTTTTTACGTAATTATAAACGTCTTGGAGAAAAGAAAATATTTGGCATCAACTAGAAGTGGAGAGAGGGAGAGGAAAATGCAGACATAACTGTTTCTTTTCTTTTCTCTCTTTCTTTCTTTTTTTTTTTTTTTTTGGCAAGTTTGGCCAGGGCTGGGTTTGAACCCACCACCTTCGGTATATGGGGCTGGCACCTGCTCCTTTGAGCTACAGGTGCTGCCCCATTACTGTTTCTTTGTAGTCAATATTCATAAAAGACAGTGAAGGGGAACAGAAGAATAAATCCCAGGAAGGAGTGAGATTAAAATCCATAAATAGATAAATAGGACTTGAATAAAGAAAGAATTTCTTAGAAGACTGGAGTAAAATTAGTGGTGTACAGTATTTTTAAACTAATTTCCTAGGTAATTTCAAAGGCATATTTGGTGGTGAAAATGAGGAAGCAGAAGGTCAAAAAGGAGTTGGGAAGATTCTTGATGGTTGTTGAAAATGGGAGAGAATGTCTGAACTGGTTGATTCTTGAGTGACTCACTTATCTTCCTAAATGGAGAGAAATCAGAATTATTACAATGCAGTATCTTACCTACAATCTTCCTTTGTGCTTCACAATTTCTTAGTGGTAGCTTTAGGTATTTTTTTTTTTTTTTGATCTTTCTTGTCTTCATTTTGTTGGCTTATTCTCTTTCTCCTTACCTATCTTTGCCATAATTCCATATGTAACCTACTATGTTAAACAGTCTATACATATGAAAGATAGGTGTGCGTATGTAGCAATAACTGCAAATTATGACAAGGGATCCTCATTTGAGAATGTGAATTTATCATTCCTTATGCAAGTGTTACATTATCAATAATATTTTGACCACATCTTATAAAAGTGTGATTTCTCTATCTTTTTGTAGCTTTAGTGTCTTTATTTTCTGGTGCATTTATTATT
Organism: Galagoides demidoff; assembly: GCA_963574575.1. Taxonomy (NCBI): domain Eukaryota; kingdom Metazoa; phylum Chordata; class Mammalia; order Primates; family Galagidae; genus Galagoides; species Galagoides demidoff. The sequence continues at coordinate 12,033 of CAUYQV010141218.1, forward strand.
ACCTCAAGAAACTATCCCTTATACTTCCCCCAAATAATATGGTATCCCATTCCTGAGATACAATCACTTCCCTTTAAAAAAAATCTTTATAAAAGTTTAAAACACATTATATTATAATTTATTCTTCATTAATTTTTTCTCTTGTCTCCCAACAAGATCAATAAATCCTTCAAGGCAATCCTATTGAAAAATATAGATAAATACAGGTAGACATAAAGTTCACACACAATTTAAAATCGTTTAACATAGTAAATTGTGCATGAACTTTATGTCCACCCTGTATTTATCACCTAGTACATTCTAGAAAATACTGGAATTTTGGTCCTTCTCTTCTTCCTTTCATTTTACTTTCCCATACAGGACTAACATGACATCTATTACATAAAGGTGCTGGTACATTCTATTTGAATTAAATTGATAAAGTGAACGATATTTTTGGAGAAGCTACCACCACCTAGCCTCTTAAATAAATCATTATGCATTAACCTTTACTTTTTTCCTATCTGTTCTATCTTTTTTTTTTCCCTAAGCTTCTAAACCTCTTTTCCTATCTGGGGTATCTTCTGCCTCAAAAGTTTTTGTGAGAGGGAGAAAGCACCTCCCAGAAAGTAGGCTGAAAATTTCAGATACTCATTTGGGGGTTTTTCTTACCTCTTAAGTCTAAGAAGAAAGTTTCACACAAACGTAGTCTGATCTCACACTTTATACAGATTTTGATTAAAGAATACTAAGGTTGAGAATCTGTCCTGGCTATAGGGGTCATAAAAATAGCAGCAATGTCAAGATTTTGGAAGTGGCTATGACTAGTTCTAGCAGCAGTGCCCGGTTCCCCAGCACTATCTGAGTACCACTAGAGTTCAAAATTATAAGGCTTGGGGCAGGGCCTGTGGCTCAAGGAGAAGGGCACTGGCCTCATATACCAAAGGTGGTGGGTTCAAACCTGGCCCCAGCCAAAGACTGAAAAAGAAACAAACAAACAAACAAAACAAAAACAATAATTACAAGGCTTGGGACATCTTTATTGGACTGGTGTTGTGAATGATTTCAGCTGTACAACTTTCCTTTTTTCCGTCCCTGCTTTTTAGCTTGGTTCTTGAATTTTCCTTACAACTGCGTGAGCCACATAGTGTTGGTTGTATTATTTTGATACATTATTTTTAAAAATGTAAATTCATGAGAGTTGGTTTTCATGCTCATTCCAAATAATTCTTATTGATGTGTCAGAGCACAGCATCATTTTTATTTTACCTTATTTGTCTAACATCATTCACCCCTATTGTTAGTTTCATAGAGATTCAGAATTTTCCATGGTTAATTTGGTATACAAAGATTTTATTTAATATTGATTTTAGGCTATAGGTAAATTGTATCTTTATATGTAATATAATGCCAAAGTTTGACATGGTTTGAAACATGGCCAATATCAAAGGTACATCTGTGAAAATTTGATTATTTTGGTTCATTTTTAATCTTAGTATGTCATGAATAAAAAAACAGATGATTTTTAACACAATTTGTACGATTAATTAGGACAAATAACATTTAATTCCTACCATCCCAATTAATTTTTACTTGTGCTATAGTGTTAAAATACTTTGTGGGCATTCGGTGTGCACTCTTTGCAAAATGAGGAAATATAACCCTATCACCAGTGAACACATCAAGTGTCTAACTAAATTTAGCTGAGACTTGTCCTATTATGTAAGTTCCCACTTAGCCAAGTTGACTCCCATTAACAACTGTGCCATAATGGCTTGTGGGAAGACTGAACAGAAAATTGAATTAATGCAAGCCATTTCTCCATCATTTCTCATTCTCATAAAATGATTAAATCTGATGTAAGAGGGCTCATTAAAACAGAAAACATTACGCTCATTAAAAAGCCATTAAACCATCTCACTTCTCTGATTTATTTTACCATAACCTTATTTAGCCATTGTTTAAAAGTCACTGTGCCCCAACTTTCTTTTCTTATTATTGGGAAAATGTTATCCGGAATGTACGTACAGGCCAGTCTCCTTAAGACCCAAACCGTCTCCTGCTACTCCTTCTCAGTTTATAGCTCTTGGAGGTCAGGGTCTGACTAATACAAATTGGAGATGAGCTAACAATACTCAATTGGAATGGATTTACCTTCCAATATTTATTTTAGCTATTTTTAATCTGCCCAAGATTTCTTAATCTTTTAACCTTGTATCGTTTAAACTTGAAGTTAAATTACTACTTAGATAGGCAGAATAAATGTCCACTAGTCCTTGTATGATAAGAGGGTAACTTTTTTGTTAAGTGCCAATAATTTCTATTGCCAAACCAAATAAAAGAGCTACCCTTGGAAAATACATCTTCATGAGATATCTGAGGTGAGTCTTTTGTTTGAGTTTAAGTTTTCTGTTTTTCTTTAAAACAATTTTGTTACTATGCCTTCACAAGAATAGGCCCAGATAAAAGTGAGTTGGTTTCAATAATGACATATTATACAGTACATCTTATAATTCATATAAAAGATAAATATAAGATATACCCATGTCAGGGAAAATTACATTAGCTGAAGGAATGGCCAGGCCCTATCTGCTATCTCTGTGGCTTAACCCTAATGTCATAGTCTGACACTGGACTAAGTAAAATTTGTCCGTCTTGTTCCTGTGGCTTTTCAAGGTGATGGAGGCAGTGAGTTCAAGGAAGAACTCATTGTCCTACAAAGAGTGCTTGAAGTGGGTCTATTAAGGTAAAGCCATTTTAATATGATTGTGGACAACTCTGAATAGGCCATTTTTTAATGTCCCATAGCTTCCAAAAAGGTATATCAAGAGCCACAATCTCAGCATTAACTCAGCCCAATCCTGTTTCCTTCCTCTCTCTTCTGCAGGTCTCGATCCCAAAAGTACTTGCTAATAATCATCCTTCTTACTACACTATCTCTGAGTCAGCTTCCCAGGCAACCCAATACATGGGCTCCAATATTTCTGAGGCAGTAAGAGAGAGGCACGCAGGGACATGGGCTATTATAATTCTGTTCACAGGCTTTTGAATTAGTCGTATGACAAATAAGCTGCAATCCAGACCATAGAATGGGAGAACATGGCCCTATTATTGACCATGGTTTCGATCAGGATAGACAAACTAAAATGCCATTTTTGTCATGGGGAAAATCTAAGTAATCATTGCCATTTTTGTAAAGTCATTTGTATTCATACTCACATCTTTTTTGATGATTTAACTTATTCTGTATGTTTAGACTCTTTTCTATCATAATCATTCTACTGTAGTTTTGACCTGTGTATAAAGAAAAGATGAAAACCACAGACTTCACGTCTTTCTATATTGGCTCACATCCTCATTGGTTGACATTATAGTTACATGGAATCTCCATCTGGCATTTTGTTAGGGTGCTCCTTCTGTCCAATTGGTGAGCCAAGGTTTGTGTTTGTGGTGTACGAAAATAAGAAGTGTGATCATAGGGTTTTAATAACACAAGAAACAAAAATGATAAATATGATGGGGAACTGACTGTGTGATAAGCTACAATTGTAAAGATGGGTACTCTTATTATTCTCATTATAAAGTGTAAATAGTGTTATCAGGAAATTAGAAAACTTGCCCAAGTCACCAATTAATAAAGGTAACTGGGGCTAAATTTATATCCATCTGCCTCCAAAGCCTGTGCTCTTCACTACTCTATTATACTCCTTGGGAGAATCATTCCCCAAATGCTTTTCTTCAACTTTCTCTCCCCTTAGTTCCTCACTATATTTTTGTTAAAAGAAGGGTGAAGGTGGTCAATTGACATACAGTGGCTAAATTATATATAAATATGTTATTATATATTCTTGCCCAGAATATTTATGTATACATAATACTATTTACATTTCATTGATATTTAAATAAAATTTTGGTTTTTGAAATAGTTACTTTGCCCAAATAAAATCAACACTAAGTGCAACTAAAACTATAGTGCAACTAAAAACTAAACAGCAAGCTGAGAGTTAACTTGGGAAATGTGTTAGTCTAGAAAATACCTACAAAATAAAAATCATGCCAATTTTCCCTACTTAACTGAGTCTAGATTAGTGATTTATAAATTTCTGTTTTATGTCCTTGAGTAAATTGAAAGATTTATCCCATGATATGACTTTTATAAATGAAGTATCACTAATACTGAAATTTTAATTAACCGATATTATACCAATACTGATACTGTTCATGATATTTGGTTAACACTAATACTAATGTTTCCAATTACAATGTAAGTATTTTAATTGCATGTCTAAATGAATTGAGATATATTACTTAATTCAAATGGTTGAATAATGAGCTTTCAATTTGAAAAATGTTTATGCAAAGAGGTTGAAAGTCACTGGGAAAATCCTAGAACATCACACACAGATCTACCTTAAGGATAACGGAGGTTAGCTGAGCTCAAAATAATCAGACAATAAATCATTAGTTTTTAGAAGAAATTGTTAGAATTAAGGGATGCATATGGCTCCAATTTTTTCTGACAAGAGCACTGACCATATACATCTACATGAGAATCCTGAAAATAATCAAAAATTGACCTGGACAACATAGTACAAATAACAAAAGAAAAATCAACTGAATGACATTAATGGCTCCCACCAATCAGCAAACCTTCATGAACCCAATTCCACTTGTCTTCACCATAAGTTATTTCCTATTCAGGTCATCCTTTTAGCAGACCGAGGCTAGAAACACAGCTAACTTCTCTGGTGATCCATTTTTTCCCACCCACACCCAGGCAGACATAGACATTCACACATGTTCAAAGTATAAAACTCTATTTAGGTGTGTTCATAACTTTAAGCTCTGGCAGGCATTCTTTCCCTTCAAATATTCAATGGATAATTCTTTGAGCCACTGAATATTATAGAACCGATGAAATATTCAGTATTATGATGAAAATAATATTACATATGTTAAATATCTATAAACATTTAAGCCAGTACCCCATGCAAATAGTATATCAAAAATTTAAACTTAGTGTTTCTGATCACCTAAAGTAATCATTTAAAATTTGCTGTACTGAATCCCCATTTATCTTATCCTTAAAAAGTCAAGTATATTTCCTTAGCTTTTTAAAACTTTGTTTTTAATGGACACATAGTAATTATACATACTTATGGGTACAGTGTGATGTTTTGATACATGTATAAATCGTGTGAAATCAAATCAGAACATTCAGCATATTTATAACCTCATACATTTATCATTTCTTTGTCGTGAGAACATTGAAAATTTTCTCTTCCAGATATTTTGAAATATATGATGCATGATGCTTAACAATATTGTATTTATTTCCTTAGTTTGAAATTTACAAAGTAACATCCTATTATGGACCTCTTTTTTTCAATTTTTTTTCTTAAGAACAGTTTATATTTATAAGAAGCTTGTAACAGCAGTAGAGTTCTTATAAAGTTTTCAACCAGTTTCTCCTATTATTAATATTAGTATGGAACACTTGGTAAAACTAATGAACCAATATTAATCCACTATTATTAACTAAAGTCCATACTTTGATCAGGTTTCCTAATATTTTACCTAAGGTCTTTTATATCTAAGGATTACCCTATCATCTCCTAGGCTTCTCTTGGCTGTGAGCGTTTTTCAGATTTCTCTTGTTTTTGAATAACTGGACGATTTTTAAGGAGTCCTGGTCAGATATTGTGTCTCATATCCATTTATTGGGATTTGTCTCATATTTTTGTTCATGCTTAGACTGGAATTCTGATTTTGGGGCAGAGGTGAAGTGTCATTTTCATCACTATTCATTGAGGCTGTATATTATCAACATGATTCATCACCCTGAGAACCTTGAAAACCTAGTAATGTTTATGAAATTACTATGAAATTTTTCTTCCTTTTATACCATACTTTTTGAAAGTAAAGTGATTATGAGCATTCCACACTTATGTGGGGTGGATTTATGGTCCACCTCTTGAGAGGAGAATATCTCCTTTAATTATTTAGAATTATTCTGAAGGGGAGATTTAACTCATTTTTAATAATTTAATTCCACCAATACAAATTCATTTGTATTTATTTTATACTTTGGTTTGTAAACCAATATTATTTTGTTTCATAAGTTTTTCTCTTTGGCCATTAGAATCTTGCTCTTTCATTTGGCCCCTCTGTCCTAGGATATGCCCTTGTCAAAAATGTTCCCTTCATTTTTTCCTTTTTGTTTTTGGCACTTCCTGTCTTCCATCACATCAGTGGTTCTCATCCTGTGGGTCACGACCCACAGGCACTGTATTAAAGGGCTGCAGCATTAGGAAGGTTGAGAACCACTGCACACTATATGATGTTGCAAGACTATACATTTATCATTTCAGTGCATTTTCTGCCATTGTCCTAATACTTTGCATTTTTTTTATTGGATAATAGTATTAGAAACCAAATTTGCATGCTAGTTATGCTAGTTGCTTGGAATATCATTACCTCAGGGCCCTTTTAGCTGACAGAAAATGGAAATATAAATGAGTATACTAACATATATATATACACACACACACGCACACACACACACGTTTTTGTAAATATTTCTCTATATAACCAAAATTATCCCTATTAAACTAAACAGGAATTCATACTGATGTCTCTAAGACTAATTCATTACCACATTAATCTTCCTAACCTCTTTCCCTTGCTTAATTATAAATTATCTTATAAGTTTCCAAACTTCTTACATTTAGAAATGTGACTACATTATTTTTTATTCACTTAATTATTCACCTAATTATTCCTTTCCTTCGTAGCTTTATATCAGCATTGTAAACTTGTACCCTGACTAGAAATAGCATTATCAACTAGAATATAGTATTTATATAATTGTTCTTTGCCTTTAGTTTTACAGATTGCACTTATTTTCAATTTACTTAAAACAATACTTTTTACCCACCTACTCAAGTGAACTTGTTTTATGCAATTTTAGTAAAATTAGATTATTTGTTATACTCTGTATTACTTCTTGAGAGGTCCTGATCCCCTAAATGACTTTGTAAACTTAATTTTTATTAAATCATAACTGTATACATTTATGGGGTACAATGTGATGACTGATATGCAATGTGGAATGCTTAAATTAACATAACTAACACCTCACTTACTTATTTTTGTGGTAAGATATTTGTAATGTACTCTTCGCTGTTTTGAAATGTACCCTTGCATTGTGTGAGATCCCTCCAAAAATCCTCCCTCCTCTCATACTTCCCCGCCCCCCGCACTCCCTCTCCCCTCTTTCTTTCTTTCTTTCTTTTTTTAGAGATAGTCTCACCTTGTTGCCCTCAGTAGAGTGCTGTAGCATCACAGCTTACAGCAACCTCTAGCTCTTGGGCTTAAGCTTAAGCGTTTCTCTTGCCTCAGCCTCCCATGTAGCTGGGACTACAGGTGTCTGCCATACTGCCGGCCTATTTTTTATTGCAGTTTGGCCAGGGTAGGGTCTGAACCCACCACCCTATATGGGGCCAGTGCCCACTCACTGAGCCACAGGTACTGCCCCATCTCCCCTCTTTCTTTTTGGACTATCTGTGTGTTTTATCATCAGTATGAATGTGTAAGTGTTTATATATTGGATAAACAAATCTTTGTATATGTATACCTTGGAATACTATGCAGCCATAAAAATGAGAAACTTTATATCCTTTATGTTTACTGGATGGACCTGGAACATTTTCTTCTTAGTAAATTATCTCAGGAATGGGAAAAAGTATCCAATGTATACAATACTATTATGAAACCAATACATAAACACTCGTAAATGATTTTTAAATGTTGCCTCTTTGAAAGGTTTGATCTTTGTGCAGTGAAGTTTGTTAGGTTTTGACAAATGTTTGTGGTGTTATATACCTGCCATTTGGTATCAACTAGAACAGTTTCCCTGCCCCAAAGAGAAGCCTTTGTGCTTCACCTGTGTGACCCTTCCTTCCGGCTCCATCCTCTGTCAGTAAGAGCTCTTCTGTTGTTTTTGGAGTCTTGCCTTTTGTGTGTCATATAATTGGAATCAGACAGTAAATAGCCTTAACTTGCTTCTTTCATCTGGCAAGAGGCATTTAAAGTTCATCCATATCATTTTGTGGCTTGATATGTACCAATCTCTGTTTCTAATCAGCATATTAAACTTCACAGTGAAGTGAGTATTGATAGATTTGGATGAATATCTACCTTTTTACCAACTGATTTCTATTCACCGTGCTTGTCTTTTGTGTCTTGCTTCTCCTTCTTTAGTTATTATCTGAACATGTTACGTAATTTCATTTTATCTTTTCCATTTTCATATGTAGGCCACTATGGAAGTTTTGAGACAGGCTGTGTTGTGGCCCATCCTTTAACTTCCTAAAAGCACAGTGGACAGTGTCCTTGCTGATTCACCTGTGCAAGTTTCCACTTTCTCAGCTTATTGGTGTTGCTGGGAAGGCTTTATTTGTTTCTATGCATGGGATTTTATGTTTCTTGATGTTTGTGTACATCATAATTTTCATCATGACCCACACATCCATGATAGTTCTTTAAAAAAATTAGTGGTTTCTCTAAAAAAATCACGATATAAATGTTTTAACTAATCCAAAGTTCCCTTCAAATAAAAATAATTGTGTAGGTGCCAAGGCTGTTGCCCTCTCAACTTTTGTGGAAAAAATGACTTACAATAAGACAGATTAGTAAGAGAAAGGGATTACAAATTTACTTAGAAAGTACACAGGGAGAATTACAGTCTGATTGCCCAATGTTCTAATGGTGTCCAGAAGGGTATATATACTTTTGAGATTTCAGAAGGAATGGGGGGCTGAATCCTGGCAAAAAGGTTATGAATTTGGGGAAAGAAGAATTCTACTGAGGGGCAACACAGAATTATTTCCATGGAGAATTATTAGCTGGAGAATAGACCTTATTCTGTTAATAATTTTCTTGTAATTTAAATGATCCTTGGAGACATTCATTACCTTGCAAAGGGGGCTGCTCAGGAATGTCAACATCTTGGTCTTGTTTCCCATGATGAATGATGAGACAAGCATGTAGGTTACAATTGTTTTCTTTGTTGGGTACTTCCTGCCTTTTAGTCATTAGGAATAAAGTCTTTCTAAAGCCTGCTGATCTCTAAGGTGTTTCAATTCAAAATACTTATTTTACCAGAGAATCATATTTTGGGGTGGAATACACTCTGTTCTGTCAATGTAGTGAAGGAATAAAAGACTATGTATTCAATTTCCTCCTCCCATGGCCTTGTCCTACTCCATTTCCCTTCTTTCTAGGCCAAAGCCGTTGAATACTTTGTTAATATCATTACCATTAACAAACAACTTCTTTTTTGATCACAAGAATAAGAAAAATGAAACTATGTTTTCTTTCAGTTATTCCTTTATTGATGCTTTTCTTTAAGTAGATCCAAGTTTCACACCTATATCATTATTTTGTCTAAGAAGAGACTATTTCTTAGAGGACAGTGCTGCTGGCAGTGAATTTCTTAGTTTTTCTTTGTTTGAAAAAGACTTTATTTCTCTTCACCTTCAAGAGGATAATTCTGGTAGTCATAAAATTCTAGGTTTGTGATTTTTCTTTCAACACTTTCCATACTTCACTGTCTTCTTGATATATCCACTGTGAATCCTGTTCTTGTTCCTTCATAAGTAAATTATCTTCATCCTTTGGCTTCGTTTGATACTTTTCTTGTCTTTGTTTTTCTGCAGTTTCTCTAGCATATACCTAAGTGTGTATATACATATTACATGTAGGTGTTACCTTTTGAAACTGAAGTTCTCATACATGTTCCATAGTTCTAATTCTTTTTGTTGTTGTTGCATTTCAGTGAAAATGTTTCTACTGTTCTATCGTCCAGCTTATTTATCCTTTCCCTAATTATGTCCAATACTACTAAGGAGCCTATCAAATATATTCTTAATTTCTTTTACAGTATTTTGATTTGGATGCTACCTTTAGATTCTTTAAGTTTCTATAGCAATCACAGTTATTTTATCTGTCATGATTTCAACATCATATTTGAGTCTAGGTCTGATGCTTGTTTTGTCTTTGCTTAGACCATCTCTCTCTCTCCTTCCTTCCTTTCTTCTTTTTACTTTTTAATTTTTGACCTCTGGCATAACTTTAGGTTGAATGCCTATAATAATATATAAAATAACTGGACCTTTATTTCTTTAGTTGGAGATTTTAGATTAATTTGGCTGTTTTTAATTTTTGCTATAGGTACCAGAAACATCAAATTGCTCAAGTGCTTTTTTAACTTTTTTGTCTCTCTTAAAAGTCTTTGGGCTTCCCTAAGATCTCTTTCTTAGAGTCTGCATCTTATGGATTTTTCAGCTGTAATCTACTGTTCCCGCATTGGAATTCTTTTGTTGTGGTGGTAGAGTCTAGGAGAGGATCCATTCTATATAATATTATGATTAAATCTTAGTCTTCTGCTGGGCCTGTGTCCTTTAGTCCTGTTTCATCCCAAGTGTTTCCTTTCATTTTCCCCTTAGGTGAAGTGATGGCAGGGGCTATACTTAGGGAAATGTACCTCCTGCAGCTGTGGCACAGATGATGCTCTGGTAAAATCTTTTCTAGTAGAGATTAAGCTTCTGTTACTTAGAACACTCTGGGCATCATCTAAATGATTTCCTTCCTCTTTCTCTGCCAGAGCCACGCAGCCATCTTCCTTGGCAATCCATTGTGAGATCTTTGAGGTAAGCCTATAAATTTCTATACTATCTCACTCACACCCTCTTTCACACTTAATCTGCAGCAGGGTGTCAAAATCACCAAGTGTTCCTTCCAGTTTATGGCTCCAGCAGCCTCTACTCTGGTAAGCAGACTTTGGCTGTGATTCTCTGAATGCATTTGTCATTCCAGATTGCAGTATGGTGGTTTGTTCTTGGTCGGGTCCAGGAAAAAGCATTGGTTTTCATTTTATTTAAAGTCCTTCTTGGTGTTAGGAGGGGAGTGATGACTGCCAAATCTTCACATGTCAGAGCCAAAAATGAACGTCTTTACCCACTTTTTTACTATTTATCAAATATGAGTCCAAGGCTACCATGTTAGTTTAAGTATGTAAAGATTTAAAGCAATGTTTAGGACAGGGTAATTACTCATTAAATATTAAATTTTCCCTTTATATATTTGTATATGTATGTGTATACGTATGTATGTGTGTGTATTATATATGTATATGGAGAGATATATAGATATAAAGATAAAGTTGATGTAGTGGTGGTATCTCCTATATTGAACCATTGCCTCTTGCAATATAGTAGTTTCCTCTCATGTTAAAAGTCTCAGATGTCCTTACCTCACATTGTTGATGTTTCTTTCATGTATCCTATGATTTTTTTTCTTGTCCTTGAGCCATATCTTATTGTAGACATTAACTCTGACATGTTAAAGCAAATCGCATCTGATATTGTTTTGATATTATTTTCAGTCTTATTTCTCTCTCTTCAATTCAAGGCTGCATTTAAAATGGTACTAAATCCAAAGAAATTAAGCAATTGAAAACTGATCCAGAAGAGATCATCAGAATTCAAAGTAAACTCTCTTTCTCTACAAACCTCCCTCCTGGTTGAATTATTATAAAATAGTGAACTTGCTGCTGTGGAAGTCTCTGAGACTCCATGTGTAAATATCAGTCATGGTGTCATAGGCATCATGAAGAGCTATTGCTATAGTGAATGATACTCTGGAAAAGGTTTATTCCAGACTATAATAACAAAGTAATAAAGTTTAGATTCCTAAAAATGAATAACATCATCTGTGAGTAAAGGACAATTTGTAATTTTTTTTTTATTTTTTCTAAACTATTTTTTAATTTTTTTTTTTTAATTTTTTGGCCGGGACTGGATTTGAACCTGCCACCTCTGGCATATGGGACTGGCACCCTACCCTTGTGAGCCACAGGCACCCCCTATAATTCTTTTTAATAATCTTTACACACCATAAACTTTGATTCTCAAGGAATGACTGAAGATGTTCAGTGGTAATTGAGAGACAGAAAAACTTAAGAAATTTCTAGTTCCAGAAAGTTATTCATGATAGAGAATTGATGTTGGGATTTAGGAAAATTAAGGGGGAAAAAGGTATAGTTTTTGTGCTTTGTAACAAATTCCCACAGACATAGTGGATTAAAACAGCATATATTTACTATTTTAAGGTTTCTGAGGGGCAAGAGTCCAGGCATGGCATATCATGATCCTTCACAGAAATTCAATCAAGTTGAATAGAGCTGTGTTCTCACCTAGAGGATTGACTGGGGAAGGGTTTATTTCCAAGCTCTTTCAGGTTGTTGGCAGAATTTATTTCCTTTTGACTATAGGATTCAAGGCAACTTGAGTCTTTGAAGTCAGTAACAGAGAAAGAGTAAGACAAATCTTAAGTAAACTAGCAATATCATAGGAGTGACTTTTCAATGCCTTTGTGCATTTCATTGGTTAGAAGAAAATCATGGGGAAGATAATGTGCAAGATATGTACCAAATGACACAGAGAACACTGGGCAATGTCTGTCTACCATGTAGTGTTAGTCAGAAACCAAGTGGTATTCAGCAAATGTAATGTCCAGAATTTTTTTTAAATCTAGAAATTTTTCTCAGATTTGAAGAAAAGTCAAAGTTCTATGCAAAATTATGATCTATAATTAAATTACTTTACATTAATTTCAACTCAAGTGAAATTAATGACAATGGAATATTAAATAATAAGAAATCAACTCCTAATCTAAATATTTACTTGATAATTCATTGTTATTTGATTATTACATGAGGAAAATAGTTTAGAAATTAATATTTTAAAGTGTTTGTTCAGAACTTTCATAGATTACATATTTTATATATAGGTGTGTGTGTATATATACACACACACACACAACACAACAAGATAAATGCCAAAATAAATAAGTTAAAAATGATCTATACAGTTAGAATAAATATATATATAAACTGGTTAATAAAAGCACACTACTGTGGAAAATTATATCAATATTATCTTAACAACACATGTAAATAAATAAGACAATATGATGAAGTAAGTAATTTAAATACTACTGAAGATATTTATAAAAGTTCCAATGATCTTTCAGGATGGAGATGATACATGGAGAGATTTTCAGAGTCTTCTAAGCAAGGTGTACTTTAAAGTATCCCTGAGTAAGAAATCAGGGACACGGGTTCTGCTGTGAACTGATTTAGATTTTAAACACGTCAGTCATGTTCATATTTTGAAAAGGGATGTAGATGAGATTTATGGTTTACTTGAACTATGAAAGACATTCCTGCTTCTACTTTCTGTTTCCATGTTCAGATTGGGCTGTTCATGTTGAATCTTAAGACAGGGAAACAAATAATCTGGACGTGGTGATAAAGAGTAGAAAATATTAATACATTCTTAGACATATTCAAAAAGCTCATATAAATCATAAGAGTAACTAGAACAAGAGCGGTAAAGGAATGGATCACATTTCAAATAAAAAGAAAAACCTTACATTGAAAAATAAGACCTAAATACTTGGGTTTTTTAAAAAACTGTACATATTTAATTTAAAGATAACATTCTTTCTCCTTGTTACTACCTACTTAAGTAATTGACATTTTATAGGATTTTTCTTTCTCATTCAGGTCATCATGCAAAACAGGTTTACAGTGCATCCCAGTTCCTCTCTGAGTTTGCATTCCAATATTATACAGGGATATTTATTAACAGAGAATCATATTACAACAGAGAATTTATACTAAAAATGCAAAACAAGGCTTTATTATTGTGAACTCATCTATGATCAGTATTAGTGAGTATTAGAATGAGCGTGATTTGGTTTAGGTTACTGATTGTCACCGATATTATGAAGTCTTACAGGATTTCTCTCTTATCCTGTACTCTCAGGTTTAAATTGGAACTTATTATCTCAATAAAGAGGCTGGTTGTGAGGATTAATGAGATAAGTAAACCACCTGGAATGATTTTGACCAACAGGAATGAATAGTCATGACAATTTTAAGGGCTGCAATGATGAGTATGATTATCTTTTGACCTATAGTTGAAAATTGAATTAATCTAAGTGCTAAACTTAGGTCTGCCCTCTATCTCAGTAGAGTGGATGAACCCACATAATGTGTCTTGGGAAATTAAAAGTATGTTTTCAGAGAATGAATGAGAGAGAATTTCTGTTTTTCTTATTTGTGCATCATTTGTAATATATGTTAAATTTTATGGAGTGGAGAGGTTATTTCTTATAGCTCCATCATTCTAAAGATGAAAAAAATAAGGTCATGCATCATGCATTCATACAGAAAGTATTACTGAGTGCTCATTTAAAGGCTACTGAATCACTCATGACCAAGGAATGAGAGAATGAAGGAGAGTCTCTATATTTACTCTCCAATAGCTTGTACTCGAGTGGAATTAAGAGAGATTAAATAAAGCAGACAACAAATACTTGGCCCATAGAACTTGTAGTATTTTCATGGTTATATAGTTCAAGGACTAAACTCAGATTTTTCCACTTTTAAGTCAAGGCCTAGATATAATTTGCTGCACATTTGGATATTCCAAAAATTTTTTTTTTTGTGAAAATAGTTTCACATTTTTTCCTAGCAATTGAGTCTAAGTTTTGTAACTTAAATATATTATGCTAATCAAATGATGTGTCAGTTACATTTATCATGTTTTCTTGATTCTATCCCATGATGAATAATATAACCTAAAATATTTCAGCATAATTATTGGTGCTTGTATAACTGAATCATTAGAATATTCCAAATGAGACTTTATGCAAATGTGCTATTCAACAAGGCTTGTGTGGATCTATAAATTTGTTTAATATGTGGCTTATATTATTGGGTTACCTGATACATAAATCAGAGACTCTTGTAATGATATAAATAGTACATATTACTCTTAAATACACTTTCTAATTCAAATTAATAGGTAAATAACATAATTACTCTTCTTAGTACATACTGATAAAAATAATATTCTGTGAGTAAAAAAATATGATTATCATAATAATACTAACCTATACTCACCTGGCAACATGTTTCAATTCACCTGGCCCTAGTTTAGGACTTTACATCAATAAAGTCTATCAGCTCATCTAATACCCACGTTAACATTTGAAGTATATGCTTTATTAGTCCCATTTATAGATAAAGAAAATAAAGAAGATAAAGCTTAAAATAACTTGGCCTAGATTATACCTCTAATCAGAACGCTACATAAAACATATGATAGCTCATCTCATACAGACAAGAAGAACTACAGGCATTTCAGAAGGAGTAATTATGGGACAGAAAGATGAAGAAAATTGTTATAGCGTTTTCACCGTTGAGTCAGGCTACAAAAGGTAGAGGGTATAACAAGGCCCAGAATTCAGAGGAAGGAGCACTTGTGGTATAGAGCTATGAGTGAAATAACCTGCAAACTATCATTTGGGTAAAACCATCACGAGAAAACCAACATGGAATTTGTTTTCCATAGAGTAATGGTTGGAAACGTTCTTAGAATGGTAAATTGGTAGGACTTCATAAAATGATGCAAAGATACTGTTTCCTTATTGGTTTTCTGTTTGTAAAAGACATCTGCAACTACCTCTTATCCAGCTTGTAAAGTATCTTTGCCAATTTTGAATTCTGTTTGAGACTAGAAAGTCATCTCTTGGTTTGACAGTCTGTACTTGGACCTAGGAGAGCACAGTCTAGGTGCCAGTGGCCAAATTGAACGTCTTCTATCTTGATACACTGTGGCACACTCAGCACTCTCCGTGCTGCTTTCATAGAGATGTCTGTCGAGGAAGAATGAAATAATCATTTTTATATGTGTGTGTGTGTGTGTCTTTCACAAAAGCTACGGAGTAAATCTGGACTCTTATTTGTCATAAGAAATTGGAGAGAGACAGATCTTTAAATTTCACCTCTGAGTTTACATTCAAGATAAAAAGGGACCAATACTTTCCACCTGATCCAGTGTCACAGAACCTACACATAAAACATGTTACTAAGGCAAGGAGTCAAATAATGGAGATATGATGCCAACAATTTGCACTGATATTTCTAACTTTCTGCTGCATTCACTCTAAAATCTCTTGGCTTTCCCAAGTTCTCAATACTGAAAGGAAAAAGAAAACAGCAAAAAACTCCCCAAAACACACTCACTGGTTTTCATTGATTTTGAGTAACTCAATTAAATCCACTTAAATTCATCGCTTGCCTTAGCTGGATAAACTCAGTGCTAATAGTGTCTCATCAAAGGTAAATACTGCACAAATCCTTAATCATCTTCTCATTTTCTGTGTTTTTGTAGTCCTTTACATTTTAAGTCTTTCTTATCTTTTTACTGCAGGGCAGTACAAACTGAGACACTTCTTTAGATGAAAGCAAAAATCCTTATGCTAGTGGTTGTGGAGAAGCCAAACTGTGTCATAATTTATCACCTTCCTAATATTTGGGAGGTTTCTATTTTTTCCCCCCTCTTTGTTGCTTGGTATATTTTTAGTGTACTTCCTTGGTTTCTTGTGTTTAAGAGGAAATTTATTCTTAGGCTTCTTAAGATGATGAGACATAAAAGCATAGTTACCAAAACTTTGGAGAATAAAAAGTGGTACTTAAATACTTAATAATAATTAATAATTCTGTAGCTCAGAGAAATAAAAGAGAACTTCAAGCACATACTTCTAAGTGAATTATCTTCCCTGTCTAGAGCTTTTTAAATAGATGGAAACTTTGAATTCCTATTAGGCTAGAGAGAAATGAAAGAATCATGAAAACATCAATGTAAAATTCATAGTATAAATAAGAAAAAAACCAGCAACAACAGTGATAAAACATCTCAACCACAGATGAGCAAAATTGGGAAATGCATGTTTACCATTTGAATGTATCTATATAGTGGGCATTTTACTTTAAAATGTTTTTGTATTGACCTTACACACTTGGGGAAGTTCAAGCTGTTCTACTGAGGAGGGTTAAATGACATAATAGTTGAAAACAATAATCTAGAAACATCTATATCATAGGGAAATACATTGTAGGAATAGGAGGAAACAAAAGACACAAATTTTTTTTTTTTTTTTTTTTTTTTTTACCTCTAAGCATCAGTAACTGAAATCAGTTGGTAACTGTACAATAACATTTTTGGAATCTGTTCATGTGACATTTTCTGGACCCCTAGTATCAAAGGAAAACATGAGAAAACAAGGGCAGCTTATATAACCCCCAAATAAACAACAGCCGCATTAATTAAAACAAAGCATAATTACATACGCTTTATTATACCTCACGTTAAAATTTGATTTACAACATAGGATCTATGTGGCTGTTTTATAATAAATTGTCACTATAGAATAAATATTATGTGAGCAATCTAGGTATATATTCAGTATATAAATATGGTTAACTTCTCAGGTGAGAAAATCTTTTTCAAGGGGGGGATTTCTTTTTTTTTCCCCCTTTTTTTGTTTGTGATTGATTGAGGGGTACAAAGAACTGGGTTACATTGGTTGCATTTGTTAGATAAAGTCCCTCTTATAATTGTGTCCTGCCCCCAAGTGCTGTGTCCTCCACCTGAACCCCTACTCTCTCCCTCCTCCCCTCTCCCTGTGTTCTTATTTCCCTACCCCCAACCCTTGTATTGGCTACTGCCTTTATTAGAATCGAGTAATTTGGATTCCTGCTTCTCCATTCTTGTGATGCTTTACTAGGAAGAAAGTGTTCCACCTCCATCCAGGTTAATATAAAAGATGTAAAGCCTTCACCTTTTTAATGGCTGAATAGTATTCCATGGCATACATACCCCACAGCTCATTAATCCATTCCTGGGTTGGTGGGCTTTTAGGCTGTTTACACATTTTGGCAATTACAAATTGAGCTGTGATAAATAGTCCAGTACAATTTCCTAATGATAAAAGGATTTTTTTTTCTTCTGAGTAGATGCCCAGTAATAGGATTGTAGGATCAAATGGGAGGTCTAATGTGAGTGCTGTGAGGACTTTCCATACTTCCTTCCAAAAAGGTTGTATTAGTTTGCAGGCAATCCCACCTGTGTGTAAAAGTGTTCCCTTCTCTCCACATCCACGCCAGCCTCTGCAGCTTTGAGACTTTTTGAAGTAAGCCATTCTCACTGGGTCTGAGAAAATATTATAAACATTTTCATTAAAATAAAACCAGCAAAATATTTCCTTTAAAAAAATATTTTCTTTATGCTTTATTTATTTTAATTAAAAATATGATCATCCTATCTTTTTAAAAATCAATGGCATGTTGAGCATTTCAAAAATTACTGTGCATAATTATTCGGTTTCTATTCTTATTTATACCATAGAAAAAGGTATATGTACATCACAGTGCATCAGTAATTGGAATGAGATACAGAGAAATACAAGTAATTAATACCTAATAGATGGTTTTAGTTAGCTGATACCAGCTCTTAATAGTAAAAAAAAGTATAAGGTCATATTCATATACTTTAACTACCATTCAAACAAATATTATTATACTATCATTATATTTCTTTAAATGCTGTACATTCTTATAGCTATATTTAATAGATGAATGTAGATGTCTTCTTTGATGCTTTTAGAAAAGAAAGATAAATGCTTAGACCCAGCAAAATAAACTGTGCATGTTAAAATATTTCTTCCTCCTATAACCTATATTGAAGTGATAAAGGAAGAGATTTAGGATCATAAAAGGAAGAGTCATAAAGGCAAGGTCCTAATTTACTTCCCAGTTTTATTTCAACTTAGTTCTTCATTGCTACGAGGCATAAAAGTTATTGAATTTTACTACATTCACCTCACGTTAGTTTCCTATCAAACAGAATATCAATGGAACACCTCTGCTGAGCTCCCTACATGAAATTGTCCTTTTGTGTGTCTCATAATCGGTGGCGATGTGGCCAAGCATCTGGTGGTGACAAGCAGACGTCTTTGATTTATTGGCTAATATCACTGCTTGTTAGTGGATGGTTGAGCAGGAGACTAAAAGAGCATAAAATCAGAGAGAATAAATTATGAAGGCACCGAACTGTGCCATTATAAACCCTTCCTTGTCACAGCTGTGACATCTTATAGGAAATGGAGGATGACAGCGGTGTTCATTCTTCAAAGGGCCAATACCTTCCACTTGTGATCCTGACCATAAATAAATAAATAAATAAAGCAAACTAACCACCTCAGCAAGCCAGCACTCAAATAGGAAATCCGTTTCCCTCAATAGAGCTCTTGGATTCCCGTTTTCTTCTTCCACTCTAAAGTAAAGCAGAACAAAGCTGGCTTCCATCAGAAACATGCCCAGGGAGGGCTCCAGGGTAGTAAGTGCATCAGTTGCCTATGCTGGAACATGGAAAATTCAGGAGGTGAACTTACACTGCATTTCCTTTGTCTTCAGTCACCTTAAAAAGGTTGTTTTGATTTGGTTACCCAAATTCTGTTTTAGTGGGTGAATTTAGCCAAGTCATTCACACTACTATACAAAATTTGGGCTGGAAAAATATTTTCTAGATTGCTTGACTTCAGTTAGTATTTGGGAAAAATAATGTTCCAGGCTCGGCGCCTGTGGCTCAATTGGCTAAGGCGCCAGCCACATACACCTAAGGTGGCGGGTTCGAAACCCCAACCCGGACCCGCCAAACAACAATGATGGCTGCAACCAAAAAAATGGCCGAGCATTGTAGTGGGTGCTGGTGGTCCCAGCTACTTGGGAGGCGGAGGCAGGAAACTCGCTTGAGCCCAGGAGTTGGAGGTTGCTATGAGCTGTGATGCCATGGCACTCTACCCAGGGGGATAGCTTGAGGCTCCATCTCAAAAAAAAAAAAAAAAAAGAAAAATAATGTTCCAGAGTAATTGGATGTTTTTAACCAGTTTTTAGAGTTACTTTAATTTGTTTAAAATCATGACAATGCATCTGAAAATAAACATGTATTTAAAATGTACAGGAGTAAGAAAAATAACCCTGCAGGGTAGTAGAGAGTTCTACAACGAAAAACTTGGAATAGGTTCTTAGGTTTCTGTCTTCTAAATATATTATAACTAACTTTTTAAAAAAATAAGCTAAGTTTCTTTGAAACATACCAGCATTTTATATTGAGACTTTAATGTTTTATAAATTACCGAATTTAGGTTAATCAAAGAAAAGACAAAGTGAGTGTATCCATCATTTTCACAGATGCTATTTCAACTGCACATTATGATAATGAATTTCAAGAGTCATCAAAGGTTAATTTTTAGTTCAATCTTAAGTATGTTCTTTACTGGGAAATGATAATGGAAAGGTACTGTAAGACTAAGTACGGCATTGTCCAACAGTGTGTTCCGAGAACCATCAGAAAATCGGTGGGGACAATGAAAAACTGTGTGGGAAGGAATGGTGGGAGGCAAGCCTACAGGGAAGGTGGGGAGTGAACATGAGGGGATTTGTCTAACATGAAGTAGTGTCAAACAATTTATTAGTTTATATCCTGCCCCATCTTCGAAAGGGCTTTTTACTTATTACAAAGACACATAAAATACAGGAAGATGCAATAAATTAAAAGTAGGTTTTACAAAGAAAATGACAGTATGAAAATGAAACCCGGACTAGAGCTTCTTTATTATTCTAAAAATGTTTCTTCAATTTTGCTCAAGGCCTCTTATCAGCCACCATGAAAAGAGAAACTATATTAACTATAGTTTAAAACATCTTCAATATTGATTGCAAGAGGGGGAAAAAAGGAAGATTTTGTGCAACTTTTTTATTGGTGTGTAATATATTCTTCTTAAGTCACACCAAAGAGGTGAATTTAGACCAAGTACTTCCATGGGGACGGAGTTCAGCAGGTACTTAAAGTATTGACTACATAAGTCTCAAAGTTTATTATCTTTGGGTAGAGTTAACTGTCTATCTTTGAGTAGAGTGATAAGTTTAACTGCAAGTAAGTCCAAAATTTTCTCAAAATATTTCCAAATTTATATGCTAAAAATAATCTTTCTACATATTTTTAAAAATGTATTGTTCATGTATGAACATACCTGAATAGGTTTTTACTCAAGTTGAAAAAATATTTCATACATAATGAAATAAAGTATATGGTCATGTGGCATATAGCAAATTCACTTTTGCACAACCCTTTTAAAAAATGGTCTTCCATGAAAGCTCCGATCAAGCTTCAATGATAAGCCTTTGTAACACCTGATTGACAAAAAAGTGTGCATTAAAATCTTATGATTTGAACAATAAATGGTGACTTTACCTATGGCCCCTAAAGCAATAGGATCAGGAGAGGATTCTCTTAACTGCAGGCATCGATTCAGAATAGATCTGCTGTTCACACAGCAACACCTTGCAGCTTGACCCAAGAGTAGCGGCCAGAACATTTTGTTTGTGTGCAATGGATAATGATTCTACAATTTAAGGCTAGGAAGGGCAACTATCCCAATGATATTACAGGTGTGAGTACAAAGCCTCGGTGTTCTCTAAAAGCAAAAGAGATTAACTTGGAAGACTTTGGGGGCAGAAGTGCCCAAATATAGGTTGAATACAAGCGAATCTTGACACTGAGCTTGTTGCAAGGGGCTATAATATTTACCCAGGGATGCAAGTAAAAGAAATATGGAAAACTAAAACCCAGTATGCTACAGTGGAAAAAACACTGGAAAAACAAGTTGGAGTCACAATATTTGGGATAGAATCTTCTTCCTTCCATCTTGATCATATCTTCTAAAATACAGTGAGGCTATACCAGGGCCCCTGAACATGTATACACATTATAAGTACTGTTATCTATGTACTATACAATTATATAATGTACATGTTTTGAGCACCTCTGGTAATTGCAGAAGTTAAATGTGACTTGCATTCATCTTTTGTTATTGGTGTATATTATTACAATTTTAATATATTTCTCTCCTTAAAATGTGTATACATTTTTTGGCACCCTCTGTATTCTCTCAATATCAGTAATATTGTATAAAGTTTAGTGTTATCATCGTTATAAACAATATATAAAACCAAGTGTCAATATAAAGCTTTATTTGAATGCTCATTTTGCTTATAGAATCTATAGAATATTTTGCCCATAGAATTCATAGATAATCTGGGCTATAACCAACTCTTTAGACAGTTCCCCAAATAATGTTCAAGACTGTATTTCTACTTCCTGGTGATTCTTTTCTGCCTCATTTAGACTTAGTTACTGGCTTTATGGAATTAATTTTTTAAAGTATAGATAATTTACCTTGAGCATAATTCTATCATAATCAATTCTTTCAGAATTCTTTAAATCATGGATACTAACATAGTCATTTAGTAATTATTTTACTATATAGTACATGCATGTATATGGATATTACTGGATTGTAAGCAACTATTTTACCCATTATTTTAATTTCTTGTAAAGGAACTAATCTATAAAATGATTTTCATGTACACAAATAAACATGCACAGAAAGCTGCATATAGTATGTAAAACATTTAAATGCTAAATTATGAATTTTACATTTGTATATAATTTATGCATAATACATATTTATACATAATAATATTCCTTAAGTATATAAATTTGAGCATATAGACTAGTGCCATATACTATGGAAAGTGGTTTATATACATTATTTTAATTAATCTTCACAAAGTATCTGAAAGATTACTATTTTGATAGCTCAGAAATATGAAATATCCAGCTAATAAGTAAAAGAGCTCAGATTCATATTTGGTTCTTTTAAAGTGTAAGATTTGTTTTGTTTTTATTAAACATACTGTCCTGTAACCAATAATGAATTGGTTTCATTATTCAATCCATTATTAAGACAAAGACCTAAAATGTTATTTTTCCAATGTCTCCAAAATCCAACTTCAAAAAGAAGGCTTGCATGACAGTGGTAAAATTCTGTCTTGGATGTAGCTGACATTTCCTCTCCAGGTTTTTCTGTTATTATCAAGATTCTACTGGAATATTGCTTGTTTTGAAGTTCCGACTTCCTCTCTTAAACAGTTTCATTCCACAGGTATATGGCAAATGCATATAAATATTTCCTGGGTTGGATGTTATCCAATCTTTGATAGAATATAAGTGTGTGTCTCCTTTACGTAAAAAGGAAAAATCTTGTCTATAATGGATCTCAACAATCCAAAGAGTATTCTCAACATTTTCATTTGTAATGAGAGAGCATCGGAAATATACATCTTCAAATAACACGATTCTTGGCATTGATGAAAGCGGCATTAGAGACGTGGGCACCTTTCCTATCAGGCTGGCCTTATTTGGATGGAGGTAGCTTTGCAATTAAAACATTATTGAGGCGAATTCTCAGTGGCTCAGCACTAGACACTTCTTACACACTCGAGTGGGTACGAGTGTAGCCATGCGCAGCCACGTGTGATAAATCTGTCAGAACTCACAGCAGGGGCTCTGATAAGAGCGCGCCATCAGTGAGCCTGCTTGATAGCTCAAGGTCTCTGAATTGTTATCATAAGCAGCACCCAATAGCCTGTTCATATTTCTTCAGTGTGTGGTTTCCTAACTTTCCACGGGCTTATTCTATCTCGGTCATCAGCAATCCTATTGGAGTTTAAACCTACCCCAAGCCTTTTTCACATTGAAGTGTTTTCTTGCCTTGATGAAAGAAAGCAAGAAATGTCATATGTGAAGGGATACAAGAAACTATCTTCCAAATCGAATAGAATGTTAAATGAGAATAAGGAACAGTTAGGTTTGCTACACCCCCATTCCCGTGAAGTAACCATCACACATGAGCTCATATTTTAAAAGATGGAGAAATTAATTTCAAAGTCTTGATCGTGGGCTTCTCCAATCTCTCATTTTTTTTTTTTTTTTGGCCGGGGCTGGGTTTGAACCTGCCACCTCCGGCATATGGGGCCAGCACCCTACTCCTTGAGCCACAGGCACCACCCCTCCAGTCTCTCCTTTTCTAACCTCAACATAACCAAGTCTCTACTCTAACCAGAACTGGCTGACATACCCTTCCTGCATCCCTGTCCGACAATGCCTCTGCCCTCAGACACCTCAGCTTGCGTCTCCTTACCATGCCTCTACTAGTGATATTTCCTGGTCCATGGCCATAATCTAATCTACATCAGTATACCCCTGAGAAAGAACCACTGAAAGGTATTTATTCATAACTTCTAGCCTAAGATCATAGACTTTGCCTACAATTCTGAGCAAAGGTAATACATCCTCACTCACCATTTCTGTGATTCTAAAGACTAACCTATTCCATTCAAATTCACCTTACCTAGGATGCAGATATTGAATGTCCATTTGATATGCCAATTTATGCCCAGCAGGGTTGTTTAATCCAACTGCAAACAAACGCACACTATGTAAGTTCACAATCTTTTCTTGTTTGTATGTGTGTGTGTGTGTGCAGGCACACAAACACGTGTATTCATTACCCTGTCTCAGTAGTTTTTTGCTAAGAGTTGAAAATGTAAAATCTTCCAGAGGTTGGGCAGGTGAATAAATGAATTAGAGCAACCAGTGTTAGAAAAGCAGATTTAAAAAAGCAACAGTGCAGACATGAATTTACATGGCAGCCTGCACTATGCTAGATGCTAGGACGTTAAGAAGGAGTGATATGGACGGTGGAGATATGAAGAGCGCATGCTCTGTTCAAAGCGGCCCAGGGCTGCTCAGCTCTGGGCATTGCACCCTTCCATGGTGTAAGCTTATACATAGCACTGACCAGATCTTCCAATGTTGCTTATAAAGAATTTAGAAAATAGATTAATAAGATGTATTTCACAACTGTTCTGTGTTGGCCAATAATTCTCTGCTTAGAACAAACAAAACATATTTTTTTCTACCGAGTTCTCAGCTATTGTGAACTCTTGAGTATTTCATGTATCTGTAGGGAGAGTCTTGAATTAAGAAAACACGTTTTAAAAGGAACACATTACAAGAAACGAGAACATAGTAGTATTTACAGTTACTAACAACACTTCAGTTAGGGATTAATATCAGATATCATAAAATATACGGGCAGTGAAGTGTTATTTTAAGAATGTTCCAACTTGGATGATATCTGAGCATAATGGTCAAAGAATTGATAAATATTTCACTGATTACGTTTACTTTTCCAATTTAAAATGAAGACAAAGCATTACAGAGAATAGGGGAAAGATTTGGGGGTAAAATGTTCAAACAACTACATTTTATTTTTAAATCTATCACTTGTTCCTTATGTAACATTGCACAAGACGACTGATTTCTCAGACTTTAATTTTTTTGTTGTGTAGTGTGTTTCAGTTGGTGGTTTAGTAAAATAAAGATGCTGGCTAAAACAGATTATAGAATCCTTCAAAATAGTAAAAATCTTAAAATTATAGGTGAAATGATTAGACTATCATTTGAAAAATTGTGTAATCTTTACAGTTCACTTATTGTTATGAAATGCCTTACATTGGAGGCAGTTAAACCCTGCAAAGCTCTGGCGACATGTGACTTCATGATTTAACAGGAATAAATTGGCATTTACGTGTTACATCACTTTAGAGTCATAACTGCAAAGAAACCTCACAGCTGGGATTGACAATAGCAAGTCATTTCACTTGTATTTTTAGTATGCCTAGTTTTATTCGCTTTTCTCTTTAACATGTGATATGGGCAACGCATAGTAGATGGAGTGTCTCCAGTTTTAATCACTTCACTTTTCATTTGGAAAGTAATTCATCATGAGAAGTCAGTGGGGTATAGAGAGCACTAATTGCAGCAAAATATCAAGGACAGTTTTCCTCTGTCTTAATTAAACATTAATGAGTAAAGTTATTTGCAAATGCATGCTGCAGGGATGGACTTGTCTATCTACGTTTGGTAAATACTGACACTAGATGTCAAAATAAAGCTCCTTAATTGATTTATACAGGAATAGTTTGAAAAGATTGCACCTGGCCTGACATTTCCCTAGGTTTTTATAGAGTAGTTTCTGATAAATTATTTATAAAGAAACTTTTCCTGACCTATCCTAATTACAGGAGTGATTGTTTCCAAACCAATCAATTTGATGTAAATTTAACTTTTCTCCCATTGCTTGGGCTGTTAAGGAATTCTGCAGTAGAGGATGAAGAATCAACTTTCTTTTCATTTGCTGAAGCCATAAGCAGCCAAGTCACTTTGCCTTGATTATTGCAAATATTTTACAAGATTTTAGAAGAGATTTCCTTTTCTGGAGTAATAATTTGTGTGAATGTGTTCAAATTTAGTTCAACATACGTGTCAATTTAATCGCTTGAGCTGTAATCCAAAATTGAAAACCTAAGGAGAAATTCAAACTTCAGATCTGAAAATAATGTTATAAGCAACATTGCCTTTGGTATTTTGCAGTTCATGTGATGTTAACGCACTAAGAAAAGGCAAAAGGAAAGGAAAGTCAAACTTTTTTTCTCATGTTACGTGGTTCTATATATATCAAAAAGAGAATTGCCCAAAGTAATTTGGGGATTAGTTGAAATATAATGTTTACCACATATCCTCATAAATTTCTCTGAATGATTTGCTAGCCATATTTATTTTGTAGGTATAATACTTAAGAAACTATGAAAATTATAATGAAAAAAATTATTATTGTTATTATTATTTTGCAGTTTTGGGCCGAGGCTGGGTTTAAACCCACCACCTCTGGCATATGGGGCTGGTGCCCTACTCCTTGAGCTACAGACACTGCCCTATAATGAAAAATTTAAAATAATCCACCTCTGGCATATGGGGCTGGTGCCCTACTCCTTGAGCTACAGACACTGCCCTATAATGAAAAATTTAAAATAATTAAATAAAAATTACATTAAGGACTTCTAATTCTATACATAAAAGTACCATGCATGCAGTCCAAACTTAAAAGTTTCTGTAAATCAGTGTATAGCAATTAGAAAATTACTGTGCATACAGTTAAACATATATATATATATATATTTTTTTTTTTTTTTTTTAAGGGAGTGAAAAGAAAAAAAGTCCCTCATGTGTCTTCGAATGGCTATAAACTCTGTATAAACTGTTTTCAGACAGTTTCACTCTGAATTCTCCTGACACTCCCAGTTTCCCAAACCATATGGCTTGACGCAGATAAAATTGGCTTATGGCAAATAGTATAAACACACTTCACATTTTTCCACCTGTGAAACTACTCGAGTGTTATAGTGTACATTTTTAAGGTTATTAGCACCAGCTTTTCAGTTGTTTTTTTCATTCCAGACTCTTTTTGTCCTTCTGGACAATTTCACTGCCACATTTGGAAATAAGCTGGGGGCACTTAGCTTCCTCTTACAAAGTTCGAATTTCAGAAAATTTTCATTTTTAATTTGAAATTCAAATCAATGTCCTGGATATTTTCTGTGTCTTATTAAAGAAGGCTAACAGTGGACTAGGAATTCCCATCTTATAAAAGCGAAGTAAATTCAGCCTCACACATATAATAAAAATAGCCAATACCAAATTCATCTGTAAAAAAAATTCAGAGATGTTTGAAAGCACAAAACAGAAAATAAGAGTTGGGTCTTCTACAAGCAGTGATGATCAATAGAGTTTAGCTATATCATAGCAAAAAGGGGCTCCCAAGCACACATCTGAAGAAAAAAAATCACAGCACTAAATTTTAAGTCCTGATAGACCCTGAGGTACAGGCCAACTATTTTTTTTTTATTTGCAACTATGCAAGTGGGATTGTCAGATTGATAATAGAAGTTTTGTTGACTTGCTTTTGTTCCAAGAATGGACACAGAAGGTTAGGTGCTGAGCAAGAAATCACAATTACAACACTTACTTTGTAAGAAAGGAGGCAGAGATTAGAAAAAATAAACTATAAACAGGCACTTGAGATATCTCACATTGATCATTAAAAAATTCTAATTGCTTGAAAAATAAACATACTCCATCCTTCACATGAAAAAATGAGTAACTGAAACAATAGTGCAACAAAAGATACAAAGGAAGGAAAAAGAAGAAAGAAAGAAAGGGAGAGAGGAACAAATAACCTATAAAGAATACTAACTGGAAAAATATTTCAGTGGAACAAAGAAATAGGGAACCACATTTAACTCCATGAATTAACACAGAACGAAACAAAAATAGAGCGATTTCAACAGCATTAAGGCTTCGTTGCTTTTTGGAATTTTATTTGTTTTTGTTTTTGAGACAGTCTGCCTCTGTCACCCTGGTTAGAATGCAACGGGATCTTCATTGTAACCTCAAATTCCTGATCCTCCTGCTTCACCCTCCCAAGTAGTTGGGACTACAGTCACTCAACACCACACCACGCTGATTTTTCTCTATTGTTAGTAGGGTGGTTCTCCCTCACACTTAGGTTGGTCTACAGTTCCTGACCTCAAGTTATCCCCCTGCTTGGGCCTCCCAGAGTGTTAGGATTACAGGTGTGAGCTACCACAACTGACCTGTTCCATTTGTTTCCATGTCTGACATGATGCTATACTAGATTTCAATATCTACTTGGATCTGTCTCTGAATTTCCTATCCTTCCTTTGCACTGTTAATTCACTGGCAAGTACCAACTTCACAGAGTTCTAATTATACGGACTTAAAAAAAGTCTCGGAATGTTTTTGTATGATTACTCTGTATCAAACATGTACTCACATTGGGTGCCTGTACACACTCACACAGAGTATTTTTCTGAAGATGGTGCTAATTATTCTTTCTACTTTACTTTTTTATTTGAGGTTTATAATCATTTTCTAAAGATCTGGAAAAAACAGGTCACATTATTATTGGCATCATGCTGAAGTTCTATGTTATCTTGGGGAAGACTGACGTATTTATTTTGTTGAGTCATTCTGTCCAGGGTCTAGGGAAATCACTTCATTCCTTAGAGCCCACCGTTTATGCCTTCAGAAGTGGTTGACAAGTTTCTTGGTAGGGTTTATGAATGTACATTTTTTCCTATTGTAGGTTGTCTTTTTTCTATTTTTATTGTCTTATGTGTATTATTGACTATATGTTTGAAGTCTATTGATTTCTTTATATTTTATATGCACGTATTTTAATAATTCTTAAAATTATTTTTATTCAAAAGTGTTAAATAGAGTTAGAGATATTGAATACAGCAATCTTATACATGACTTTCTTGAAATGCCTTTAAAGTTTCTTCCTTAACTAAAAAACTTGCTTTACAGTTGATATATACACATTGTATTATGTTAATATAATATCCATCGTTTTCTCTAGTTTCAGCTATAAAGTGTTTTAGTCATAAAAATATCTTGTCAAATGGTTTTCTTTATTATATGGTTCTCTTCATTTATTAATTTACTAGGTTATATTAATGTATTTCCTAATATGAAATTATCCTTGCATTCTTAGCAAACACAAGTAGATAAGGATGAATTATTTACTTAACATTTCATGGATTTTATTTTCTAATATTTCATGTCTTATTGTTACCTTAGTATTCATAAGTGGAATTTGTCCACAGTGACCTTTTTTTGGTATTATCTTCAAATGTTTTGAAATCAATGCTGCATTTGACTTTCTATGAAATGTTTGAAATGTTTACTTCTCTTTATTGTGCTAGTGTTGGGTCAGTAGTCATAGATTATTTGATATTTGTATGTGTGGGTGGACACATAATCCTAAAAAAAAAAATCTGATTCTTTTTATGTAGGTGAGATATTTTTAAAACTTTCTCTGTCTTTGTCAGACATTTGACAGTTTAGTTAGACATTTTTTATCAAATATTGTCAGTTTGGGCAAGTTGCATTTCCAGAAATTGTCTATTTGTTTGGATTTTTTAAATAAATATGCATCATTTCTCATAGTCATTGATGATATTTTAAAAGATTTTTTTCAATGCTCTAATAACTCTTCATCTCTCTCTTTGTGTATCTTTGCTTTACCTCTTTTTTAAAAATTAAAAACCTAGGATGGCTAAGAGATTGACCTATTTTGGTGATTTCTTTGCAAAGAATCATATTTAGATTTTTATATGGGTCCTAGTACTTTCCTCTTTTCAATATGTTCATTTCTTTTTATAACATTATCACTAATTATTTTCTCCTGGTTTCTTTTGGTTTAGTTTATTGATTGATTTTCTGGCTATATGAATTGCCTGTTTAATTTTTTCTATGTAATTTAATTATTTAATCCTGTGAAATTTACTTGGACCAGTGCTTTAACCATACCCCATAGATCATACTGTGACCCTCCCATCCCTCTTCCTCCTCTCTCTCTACTCCCCCCTTCCCACACACCCCTACCATGTACTTGGGCATTTAATTGTCCTCGTATCAGAATTGAGTACATGGGATTCATACTTCTCCATTCTTGTGATGTTTTATTAAGAATAATGTGTTCCACTTCCATCCAGGTTAATACAAAAGATGAAAAGTCTCCATCTTTTTTAGTGGCTGAGGAGTATTCCATGGTATACATGTACCACAGCTTGTTAATCTACTCCTGGGTTAGTGGGAATTTAGGTTGTTTCCACATTTTGGCGATTGTAAGCTGAGCTGCAACAACAGTCTAGTGCAAGTGTCCTTATGGTAAAAGGATTTTTTGTCTTCTGAGTAGAGGACCAGTTATGGGATTGCAGAATTAAATAGGAGGTCTAGTTTAAGTTCTTTGAGGGTTTTCCATACTTCCTTGCAAAAAGGTTGTATTAGTTTTCAGTCCCACCAGCAATGTAAAAGTGTTCCCTTCTCTCCACATCCGTGCCAACATCTGCAGCTTTGTGATGTGGGCCAGTCTTACTGAGGTTAGATGATATCTCAGATTGATTTTGATTTAAACCTGTGAGTATGCTTTTTTAATGCTATGTATAAGGGCTCCCTTGCATTAGTCTTTATGTTTTATGTTTTGCTATATTTTTCATTTTAATAATAATTTTTTAGAGTCAGAGGGTATAACTTATATTGTCCCTAGTTTTAAAAATTTATTAATGCCTTCTTTGTGGCCTAATACAGTGTCTTTTTTTTTTTTTAGGGTATTCTAAATGTACATGAAAAGTAGAAAAATTGTCTACTTCTTAGAACAGGTTAAATATCTATTTTATAAATAATACTGTTCATTATGCTGTTAGGTCTTCTATAATCTATGAAGTTCATTCAGTGAATCTGTTTTGAATTAAGAAATATATGTTAATATCTCCAATTGTTAACCTGCTTCTTTTTCAACTTGAACCTTTGGTACTTTCTTCTGTTAAGAGAGATCTTGCTATTTAATTGATGTGCATAGATATTAATAACATTTAATCATAGTGTGAATTAACTTTTCCCTTCTGAACTGTCCTTTTTCTATTTAATACTTTTGGATCATGTTATCAGATATCAATATTAACTCTGTGTTTTCTTTTATATTTTTATTTGCTTGGTATAACTTTTCTCATCCACTTTTTCTCCAAAGGAGATACAATTTTAATAAGCAACTTTTTACCCTAAGAATTACGTAATTCTATATATAATTTTTTATTTAGCTTCTCCCCAATTGATTGAGTTATAATTTGACAAATAAAATTTGTTTATATTTAAGGTATGTAACATGCTGATTTAACATACATATGCATCGTGAAATGGTTACCATGATCAAGCCAATTAACACATCCCTCACCTTGCAAGTTTATCATTTTTTTTGTGTGTTGTAGGAATACTTACTTGCACGCTCTTATGAATTCCAATATTATTAATTATAATCACCAAGTTGTTAAAGTAGTGCCCTAGAAATTATTGCTTTTATGACTAAAAATGTGTACCTTTTGAACAACATGTCCCCATTTCCCCTACCCCCAGCCCCTCTCCTCTTTTGCGAGTTCTACTTTTTTGGAACACCACATAGAAACTTGGTCGTACAGTATTTATTTCTCTGCGCCTGACTTACTAACTTAGCATAATGGCCTCCAGATTCATCTATATTGTTGGAATGGCAGGATTTTCTGTATACTATTAGGGTGATAGGTAAACTAAAAACCCTGCTTTCCTTTTTAGAGCTTTAAAAAATAATATTCCTATACACACATATATCATATATATCAAATACATAGTACATACGTACAATAAAGTGATATTTATTATATATACAATATTTTCTTTATCAATTCATCCTTCAATGGATACTTAGGCTGTGTCTGTATCTTGGCTTTTATAAACAAGGTTGCAATGAACATAGGGGTAGAGATCCCTCTTAAAGATATGGATTTCATTACCTTGGATATCTATGCAGAGGTAAGAGTGCTAGATCAGGGTGGCACATGTGACTCAAAGGAGTAGGGACCCAGCCCCATATGCTGGATGTGGCGGGTTCAAACCCAGCCCTGGCCAAAAATTGCCAAAAAAAAAAAAAGTGCTGGATCATATTATAGTTCTAGTTATAAGGGAACCCTTTTTTATATACTCTGGCCAAGACATATCTCTTATCTTTTTAACAGATAGCTGTTTTAATAGATATGAGGTGGTATCTTATTCTGATTTTAATTTGTATATCACTGATGATTAATGATTAGTATAGCTGTTGGTCATTTGTCACTCTTCTTTGGAATGTCTATTCAGGTACTTTGCTCATCTTAAACTGGTCATTTGTGTTTTGGTTATTGAGTTCTGCAAGTTCCTTATATAGATATTATGGATATTAACTCTGTCAGATATACAGTTTGGAAGTATTTTCTCTCTTTTTATAGGTTGCTTTTTAATTTTGTTGATTGTTTCTTGTATTGCAGCACAGATTTTTAGTTTGACATAGTCCCACTTTTTATTTAATAATTGTTACCTGTGTTTTTAGGGTCATAACCAAAAGTAGTAGCCAACATCAGTGCTGTGGAGCTTTTTCCTTACTTTCAGTCGTTTGGTTTCATGTCTTTCATTGAAATTTTTAATTCATTTCAAGTTTATTTTAATGGATGGTGTAAGATAAGGGCTTAATTAAAATTAATAGCAAATTCTCATACTTTATGAAATTCCAGTTATCCCAACCCCATTGGCCAATGACAACATGACCATATATGTAATTGGTATAGTTGTCTGTTTTTATATCAGTTCCATACTGTTTTGACTACCATTGACGTTCAGTATACAGTAGAACTCAAGTTAACCACCCAAGGGATTGTAGCAAACTGGTCCACTTACAAAGGTGGTCAACATAAGGAACTAGGTCTACTGTACTAATACTTATATGTGGTCCATGTCTGGTCTATGAAAATTAGGCCAACTTAAAGAGGTGGTCAACTATGGACGTTCTGCTGTATTTTGAAGTTAGGAAGTAGAACATATCCAGCTGTATTCTTCTTTCTTAAGATTGTTTTGATGATTTGGGGTCTTTTGTGCTTATATGATTTTGGGAATGCTTGTTTCTGTTTCTGTGAAAAATACTATTGGAATTTTGCTAGAGACTCAATTGAATCTCTAAATTACTTTAGGTGGTTTGGACATTTCGACAATATTGGGTCTTCCAATCCATGGGCATGGAATACATTTTCATTTATTTGTATCTTCTTTAATTTCTTTCATCAATGTCTTATAGTTTTAGTATACTGGTTTTTTTTTTTTCATTTTTATCTTTTCTTCCTTAGTTAAATGTATTTCTAAGTGTTTTGTTGTTTTTAATGGTATTGTAAATAGGACTGTTTTCTTAATTTCCCAGATTTTTTCCAATAGTTAGTGTATGTTAGCGTATGAAATCACAAGGGATTTTTGCATGTTGGATTTTGTATTCTCACTAAATTTATTTACTTGTTGTAACATTTTTTACTAGAGTCTTTGGGATTATTTGATGAATAAAATCATGTAATCTACAAACAGACAATTTTACTTCTTCCCTTCTGATTTGGATTTCTCTCTTTTCTTTCTTTCTTTTTTTCTTTTGCCTCAATAGGACTTCCAGTTGAATAGAAGTGGTGAGAATGGGTATTCTTGCCTTGCTCTTGATTTTAGAGAAAAGGCTTTAAATTTTTACCTTTGACATAAATAACCTCTATTATGTTAAGATACATTCTTTATATCTCTAATTTAAGAGTGTTTGACATTAATGATGTTGAATTTCCTCAAATGGTTTTTTAGCATCTATTGAAATGGTAACGTGACTTTTAACCTTTTTGTTAGTGTGATGTGTCATGTTTATCTATGTGCATATGGTTAACCATCCTTGCATCTCCCGGAAGACTCTCACTTGATCATGTTGTGTGATCCTTTTGATGTGCTGCTCATTTTCGTTTGCTAGTATTTTGTTGAGGACTGTTACATGTGCATGAGAGATGCTCATCCATTAATTTTTAAACTTTGTTTTATTTTTAGAAATATATAAGCATAGGCAATGTTAGTGTTTGGTTTATTTTTTCTTTGACCTACTTTGTATATATTGATACAGCTAGCATATTTGCTGTCATTTTTTCTCACGTCGCTTCATGTTATAACATCTTTTATGTGAGATGTACTTTTTAAATATCTTCTGGTATCAGAATTTTTTGTTTTTTGTTTTTTCTAATTGTAGTGGTCATCTCTGTAATAATGCAAATAGTTCCCTGTTTTTAAGATACAGTTGAATGTTTTTATTTGTGGACAACATGAAATCAATAAGTAACTTCTTCACTCTTTTTTATCTTTTAATTAACATCTAATTTTAAATGTCATTATTTATTTTTGATTAAGAATGCAAATTAACTAATAAGCTTATTTCAAGTGAGAAATCTTCTTTATATTCTACCTTAATTTTTTTTAAATATCTATTTGTCAGAACATAGAATATTTAAAATTCTGGAACCTTCATCCATTTGATTTGATTTTGATAATATATTTAAGTATAACAATACTCAACAGTAGACTTCAATGTGCTTAGTGTGATCCTTTCCTCAAAGTCTTAGGCTCAAGCATTGAAACTATCTGTTTAATTATTTTTTTCTTTTTCTTTTCTTGTCTTTTTTTCTTTTCTTTTTTTTTTTTTTTGGCAGTTTTTGGGCGGGGCTGGGTTTGGACCTGCCACCTCTGGCATATGGGGCTGACGCCCTACTCTATTGAGCCACAGGTGCCACCCTTCAATTTTTTTTTTTTCATAAAAGGCCTATGTGTACAATATTTTCTGATACTTTGAAGCCTCAAATTGCCCTTCTATACAAACTATTAAGCATAAAAAGCTTCTTGTCTGAATTTAGAATCCTTGTATCAAATTTTTTTCTTTGAAAACCTTTAATATATGGTCCAATTATGTTTTTTTAAGAAATGCTTTTGAGAACTATGGTAGAAATAGGATTTTTTAAATTTTACTTGGGACAATTTTTGTACAAAGGTCAACATTTTAAAATTTTCCTTTGTATGTGAAATGTAGTCATTTTCCCAAGAAAATATCTTGGTTGTTTTGTTTTGACAGTTCTAAAAAATTTGTTTTTTTCAGTTACACAATGCTCACATTCTAAACATATATTCAAGTCCTTCTTATATGGAGAACATTTTCTTGAACTATTGAATCGTGTTTTTCTTTTTGCTCAGCAATTATATCTGTTCGATCATCTTTGCCTTCTAAATTGATCATCTCTTGATCCTTTATACAATTTCACTACCTCTCTTTAAGTTCATGTTTCTCTGTTTCCTTGTATTGATATAACTTAAAATATGTCTGAGATAACTTATTTTGCTTCTTGTCTACCCTTCATTTGTATAATATGCATATATATATTATGTGTGTGTATACATATATATATATATTTGTTTGTTTGTTTCGAGACAGAGTCTTACTCTGTCATGCTGGGTAGAGTTCTGTGGCTTTACAGCCTACAGCAATCTCAAAGTCTTGGGCTCAAGCTTTCCTCTTGCCTTATCTTCCTAAGTAGCTGAGACTATAGGCATTCACCAGAACATCTGGCTATTTTTGGAAGAGATGGGGCCTCACTCTTGCTCATGCTGGTCTCAAACTCTTGAGCTCAGGCCATATACCTGCCTCCACCTCCCAGAGTGCTAGGATTTACAGACATGAGCCACCACACCCAGACTGTAGAATAATTTTTTTTTACATTTTCTATTTCATTCCTGAGTTCTTCCAGTTCCCTGACTATTTTGCAAGATTATTATTATTAT
>CAUYQV010141220.1:0-23189 GCA_963574575.1 Galagoides demidoff
ATGTCTTAACACAACAATTATGAGAAAGACATGATGGCTATGTTAGCCAGTTGGATGAGAGTTTTCCAAACTGCATATGGAAGCAACACACTGTATCCTATGATAGAATTAATGTGCACAATTATGATCTAATAAAAAAAAGATAAAAGAAAGTCAATGTATATCAAAGTTTATATAATTATTACAAATAGGTTCCTGTGAAATTTGTGACTTAAAAGTCTGTTGGAGAGCACAACTTGGTTAGGAAAACTCAGTTCTCTTTTGTGAAGTTTCATTTGTTTAGTAGATCTTAGCAATGAGATTGTTTGCATTTGGAATTTTTTTTTTTTTTGAGATGGAGCCTCAAGCTATCCCCCTGGGTAGAGTGCCATGGCATCACAGCTCACAGCAACCTCCAACTCCTGGGCTTAAGTGAGTCTCCTGCCTCAGCCTCCCAAGTAGCTGGGACCACAGGCGCCCACCACACGCCCAGCCATTTTTTTTTTGGTTGCAGCCATCGTTGTTGTTTGGCGGGCCTGGGCTGGGGATTGGAATTCTTGTTGACTTGTGTTTGTTGTTTTTTGTGCATTTTATTTCAACATGGGAGCTCTGTTTCTGTTCCATCTCAAACTTCCATGGGGAGACTTTTGTCTTAATGGTCATCTTATAGCTTTAAGCTTATGTCTAAAAAGAGAATACTATTTTACTGTAATATTGCTTGGGCATTGTCCATGCTAGAGCATGAGGAAAAGTGACCATTGAATGCAACCTTAAATTATTATACTATCTTATCACTGAAATGATTTTGTCAAAGGTTAGGCAAATGGGAAGAAAGCTCACATGCACTCTTTCAAGTAATTTCATAAGAAAGAAGCTGAAAGGCCTGGAACAGAATTGAGGTGGAATGAACCAGGATGAATTTCATGAACTGTTTAAACTCAAATCTCACAGAACTTGCTCACTCTCCACTGGCTCCCCTACACCCATCACTGACGTGGAGGGGAGGGTGTAACTGGAACAACTTCTTCAGTACCACATGCACCAGATTATGACTAAGTAACAGGAGTGTTCTCTCCTTTCAAGACCAGGCAGGGAACTCAGTTTTGCCAGAGGGAACTGATAGCTAGGGCAGGACAATTTTCACTAAGACAATATCCAGCAGCAGGTGTGATGAAAAGCTAAGGAAGATCCCTCTGTATTTTTGGACTGCATCCATCAGTTATACAAGAAATACACAGAAGAAGGTTTAGAAGGCTCTGAAGATCTGTTGGATACTATAGATTTTATAGGGCAGAGTACTCAAGATATAAGGAAGATCACTGTGGCATGTAGAAAGGACGATTATCATGAAACCCTTGCAGATTGTAGATATTGCACTAGAGAAGAAACTGAAACTTACATGTGTTAGCCACCTTGACCAAGAGTCCTTTGAGACTTGCCAAAAAAGGGTGGAAAAGTCTACTTAGTTTGGAATGTAGTCAATGTACTTTTTGTATATAACAACAACATCAAAAAGAACACTGCACAAAATTGCAAAGGACTCCAGGTAACAAGAAACCCCAGGAAAGCAAATTGTTTCTCAAGTCCGGGATTCAGATGATGAATGAAGCCAGGGTGCCATGCTTCCAAATTCCCCCTAGGAACCCCAGGAACAATTGACAAAGACGACTCGAACATCATTAATGGCACAAAGATCCTGATTCATTCAATTCTTTGTGCTATTAGTGACATTGTACACATATGAGACATATACCCTATGGTGCCAAACCTATACATTCTTTGGACAGCAATATCAGGTGACTATGAATAGTACTTAATATTAGATTCAAAAGGTGCTTTTTTTTTGCATTCCTTTGGGGAAAAAGACTTAACTCTTTTGCATTTGGCCAAACTTCGGAGTCCCTTCCTTGATTCAGAGTGACAATGAATCCTCTTTCTGTAGAAGGCAACTCAATAAATAAGTAAATCCTACATGTAGAATGGAAATTGAATGCATCCTGGAAACTATTTCCATAGGAAAAATGGAGAAAATAAGCCATACTTTAAAAAGTAACAAAAGGTATGCAGGAAAGCTATCTAGAGTGGGATAAAGTGTTGTCACTTTCCCGCCTCCAAATAAGAGTAGCCCATAAAAGCAGGGTTCAGATAAGCCCCCGGTGAAACTGATATAAAAGACTCTTCCTAGTGCCCTGGGGTAATATGTACATATAAGCACAAGTGGAAATAAAAACACTAGAAGAGCATGTAAAATGGATAAATCAAATTCCAACCACTATCCAAGCAAGAACATGCCTTTTTCAGGTCCCCCCCCCACCCCATCGCTTCTGACCAGAAGACTGTTGCTTAAAGCCTAGAAAGAAGGAGGACCAAGCAACAACAGGTGGAGAAATGGAAAGGACTCTTTGAAGTACTTCTAACAATTCATACCTTGTTAAAATTGTAAAGAGTAAACCTGTGGGGCCATCACTCCAGAATAAAAAAGATGTCATGAGGAAGAAGACACATGTCCTCAGTGGACAGGCCAGTATTTAGATGATCTAAAGAACCTGTTTAAGAAAAAGAAAAACGTAAACACTGATATTTTTGCTAGCCTTTCTTTGGTTATATGTTCTTGCTATAGGATAGACAACTTCTTAATGAGGATTTCCCAAACCATGGCCCCTTCTGTTACCCTGCTTTACTGTGAGGTTTGTCATTGAGACTAATAGCCCTATACTCAGAAAGCCCATATTTCTTTCTTACCCAGCATCATATCAAACCTCACATACAAAGCAACAGCAAGAATCCCAGGTGGGGTAAAATCCCTCGTATCCACCATCCTTCATTCTGCCTTTTCAGTCCTCACTGTTGTACTTGTTGCTTATGCCTTTTTTCACCTGTTGCATTTTTACTTTCTTGTCTAATACCAAAGCTTTGACAAACCAGGAAGGGAAATGGCCGATCTTCTCTCCAAAATGCCATCCCAATTCAGCAGGAAGTAGCTTGTTGATCTTCATTTCTCCCACAGACAAGGAAGAATAAAGTTGACAGTGGGGAATAGGTAATGTAGGCAAAGTTCTGACAGGGGGGCGATACAACGTTTTAGGAGTTCTCTCTTTAAAACCTCCCTCACTTTTGCATATTAAAATCTGTATTCCTGGGTGGCGCCTGTGCCTCAAAGGAGTAGGGCACTGGCCCCATATGTTGGAGGTGGCGAGTTCAAACCCAGCCCTGGCCAAAAAAACTGCAAAACAAAAAAATCTGTATTCCCGACCAAGGTCAATAATCAATGTGGCAGAAATATGTCCTTTACTGTTGGTTTTCTAGGGTATTAAACCACAGGAGATGGATAAACAGAATTGTCCAAGGGCCACCGGATCATTGTCACCAGACATAAGGTTGACTGACACACCAATTTCAATTAAACAACAACAGCAGCATGTGAAACAGGAGCATAGACCCAAGCTCAACTGTCAGTAAACTCACTTTTATTTAGAAAGCTCTGTTTTTCTGCTTAAAAAGAGAATGTTTGTATGTTGAGACACCAGTCAACTAATCTTCTATTTGCCAGAAAATTTAAAAACTCTTTTCATCAAACCACTTGTCCTTGTTTGTTCTTCATTTTCACTGATTTGGCCTTAGGGAAAAGTACCAAAAAATTTTTGATAACAATTCAACTAGAAAATAGTAAAGACCTAAAAAAAAAAAAAACCAAAAAAAAAACTTACTACTTGTCCCACCTGCGTATAGAAGTTTATTGTCGTTTTGCATTTGTTATATCTATTCCCTCAAGTACTCTCTTTGAAACTGCAAATTCATATTGCAGCTTCATATTAACAGAAGAAAAATTGCTTTCCCCGAAGAAATACTTTATAGACAATGGAAAAGTAATCTGAAAATGAATTGCACTTTGCAATTCAGCTTGCTATGGTCGTTATAGCATTGCTAGTGATCACAGCTGGTGATCATCTCCTCCCATGCTCCTACCCCGTTTCACCTTTTTGATTGCCTGCAACAACTTCTATTGATTTACATAGGGCTTAGAAATTTGAGAATATATCCTTTGAGTTATGGAATTAGTTTGACTACATTCACTTAACCAGTGGAAAAAGAGACTCTCCCTACTGGATATATGGACTTAATGACCTGGTTATTGAGTGAATGATTCAGCCAGAAGAAACAATGTAAGAGTTTTCTTTATTACTCCCTGGGATTTGAGAAGACATTCTAGCAAAATTTATTTTGTAAGAACTGAAAGTTTTCCTTGATGTGGTTTCTGCCCTGAAACTATCAAACCAATTTTCCGGAACTCCTAAAAATATTAATTCTTATTATAGACTATTTATTATTTGATAACTACATGAACCTACTTTCCCAAAATTTTATATAAAAAAGGAACATAACACAGATATTTTACTGTGTGTTTAAGTTTTCAAGAGATAGAAAATGTAACTGGGTATAGTTCAATAATCCTGACTAACAATTTTAAAGGATCTTAAAGTTTGAGTTCTTTGAAGATTCTGGGTATTAGACCTTTATCAGATGTATAGTTTGTAAATGTTTTTCTCATTCTGTAGGTTGTCTGTTTACTCTGTTGATTACTTCCTATACTCTGTGGAGCATTTTGATTTAATCATGCCCCAATTGATTATTTTTGTTGTTGCCTTTTTTATTTGTCTTTAGGGTCTTCTTATAAATGCTTTCCCTTAAGCCCATGTATAGAAGAATTTTCCTTTGTTTTTCTATAGAATTTTTATGGTTTCATGTCTTATTTAATTCTTTTATCCATCTTGAATTAATTCTTACATATGGTAAGAGATAGGGGACCTGTTCATTCTTCATCCAGTTTTGTCAGAACAATTTATTGAGTAAGACTTCCTTTTCCCAATATATCTTGTCCACTTTGCTGAAAATCAGTCTGTAATAGATAGATGGTTACATTTTGGGGTTGTCTATTCTGTTCCATTGGTCTAAATCTCTACTTGCATATTGGTACCATGCCGTTTTGGTTACTATATAGCCTAGTAGTATAATTTGAAGTTAGGTACAGAGATGCATCCAGATTTGTTCTTTTTGTTGAAGATTGCTTGGGCTATCTGGGCCCTCGTTTGCTTCCTCTTGAAGCACAGAATTATTGTTTCTAGACCTTTGAAAAATGATAATTTTATATTTTGATGGGGATTGTGTTGAATCTGTATATCTTGTTGGGCAGTATGAACATTTAACAATGTTGATTTTACAATCCATGAGTATGAGATGCTTTTCCACTTGCTTGTGTCATCTGCAATTTCTTTCATCAGTGTTTTGTAGTTCTCCTTATAGAGATATTTTTACCTCCTTAATTAAGTACATGTCTAAGTATTTCATTTTCTGTGTAGTTACTGTGAACTCTATTGAGTCTTTGATTTTTTTTCTGCTTTAATGTCATTAGTATATAGGAATGATGCTAATTTGTGTACAGTAATTTTTATATTTTGCTGAATATATTTATTAATTCTAGAAATGTTTTTCTGTATTCTTTAGGATTTTTTAGGTATAACATCAAATCATCATCTCAAAGGGATAGTCTGACCTCCTCTTTTCTAGTGTGGATATACTTTTCCTTTCTCTTGCTTGATTACTCTGGCTAGAGCTTCCAGTACTGTGTTGAAGAGAAATAGTAACAATGGATACCCATGTCTTCTTGAAAAACAAACAAACAACCTCATTAAAAGTATACAAAACACATGAACAGAAGCTGTTCATAAGAATGTAGGCAAATAAACATTAAGCATACAAAAAAAGCTCAATATCACTAATTATCAGCTAAATGCAAATTAAAACCACAAGGAGATGCCACTTTACCTCTATCAGAATGGCCATTACTAAACAGTCAAAAAATAAAGATATGGACATGGACGCAAGGAAAAAGGAATGCTTACACATGGTGATTAAGACTGCAGCCTCTGTAGAAAACA
Organism: Galagoides demidoff; assembly: GCA_963574575.1. Classification (NCBI taxonomy): domain Eukaryota; kingdom Metazoa; phylum Chordata; class Mammalia; order Primates; family Galagidae; genus Galagoides; species Galagoides demidoff. The sequence continues at coordinate 5,916 of CAUYQV010141220.1, forward strand.
ATATGGAAATTCCTCAATAAAATAAATGTAGACTTACTATTTGACCTAGTAATCCCACTGCTGGATATCTACCCAAAAGAAAAAAGTCATTTTATCAGAAGGACCCCTGCACTCAAATGTTTACTGTAGTGTAATTCGCAATTGCAAAGATGCAGAATCAACATAAGCACCTATCAATTCATGAATAGATTAAGAAAACATTATACACACACCACGGAGTACCGCTCAGCCATAGGAAGTAGATGGAACTATAGACCACCATCCTATGTGGATTATCTCAGGAATGAAAAAACACACTACATGTACTCTCTAATAATTGAGAGCTAATCAATGGACACATGGTCACAAAGAAATGTAAAGCTCTTTAGAAATTAGGAAGGGGGAGGAAAGGTTAAAAACTTAACTGTCAGGTACAATGAACACTCTTCAAGTGATGGGCACACTGAAAGCTCAACTAAAGCATTATAACAGGTATCCATATAGCAAAAACTTTTCTACCACCTTAATATTCTGAAAAAAATGAAAGTAAAAGATCTGATATGCACAGTGATCTGTGCCAAGTACTAGTTTTGTAAAAAATGAAATACACATATAAATTTATGTGTGTGTGTATATATATATATAGCTGTATGTTTGAGACATAGTTTTATAAATGTAATTAGAATAAATAAGGAGTAATACAGTGGACTGCAAAGAGTGAAGATCCAGATTAATTATATTACACACACACACTCTTATTCAGTAATACATTAATGAAAAGATTGGGCAATATTTTCAAGTTAACATTGTAAGAGGCATTGGAATTTCTATCCCATTAGTTACAGTGAGAAAAATCGGTACTGGAAAAATTCATATTTGCAAGGGCAAGAAATCAAGCCACATGAGAATAAGTTATTTGTTCTGAGGATTCTCCCTTTACTAGTTTCAGATAGAACAGATAGATGTGTTGGTACTAACCTTTCTTAGACATCTCTGAGAATCTCTCTTTTCTCCCTGGTAGGTTGCAAACATCTTTTAAAACACTCATGATAAGGCCGGGGGGTGCCTCTTACATTTGTCTGGATGTCTTGGAATCCCCTTAAGTGATTGTCCATTCTTTCTTATAATTAATTGAGCCGTAGTTGCACAATGACTGTGAATGTCAGGTCCTCCTGACCCAGAGATTTCTTTCCTGTTGCTATTATGATTGAAAATCTAGTCATAAACCCAAAGACAAAATAGGTGACCTCTTCTGCACACAAATGTTGAAAATGTGTGTAGTAGTTAAGGTAGTCATTTTCTGTGACTAATACATGAGTCACAGCAGACCTCAAGTGAACATTTAGTTTATAGCAAGCTTTATTTGATAAGAATTTTTACAACTTATATTCTTTAAAATCTGTTTACCTAAATAAGAGGATGGTAGAAAATAGCTTAAGCCATTTTCCCTCTAGCAAAATCACAGAACAGAAAGCGCTTTCCTTAGTCCCTTTGGCTTTATTCAGAACTCTCCACTTGTACAGAATGGTACTCATCATGGCAATGACTCGACTGACCCGAACACTCTGACATGAATGTATATTTCGCAACTAAATCTCTCGAAAGCACTCTTTCTTGGTATGTACACATGGCAGATTTTCAGTTATGTACGGGTGCATAATTATCAAACTGGAAGAACAATGTAGAAGATTGCAATGGACTAAAGGAGATTTATAGGATGAACTCACTTTAAGAGGAGTCAGGTTTATGAGTTTTCTTGAGCGATAGAGTGCTTCCCTTATTTACTCAGAGGGACAAAAACAATCGTTCCATACTACTAGAGCAATATTACCAATGGGAAAAGAGGAGCTGTAGTAAAAATGCACTTTGCTGAATCAAACAAAATGTTTATACATGAAAAAAAATTGCCTTAGGAAATGAAATTACAAGCCCCAAGGGACTCAGAAATAAATAAACTAGAAATTGAATATCACATAACATAGTCCTTTAATTAACCTGTGTTCACATAAAGGAACCTTACAGTGGCAGTTTTATTAAAACGAATTTTAAAAATTATGTCCTAAACATGAAATAGAGTAATAATAATGTATGCAAATATATCTCAAAACCATACATCTCATGGATCAAGAACTAGTTTAGGACCTTTTTTACTTTTATGAAATATCAAATGTGTGCATTCTTAAGTAGCATAAAATAGAAACCCATAGAAATAAAGATATCTATCATTCATACATATTTTCAAAACCTTATACAAGTTGCTTCTGGCCCATAGGGAAAATATATACAGTTAAAATGACAACATATGTGAGTTAGTGGACCAAAGGCTTTATAGGGGCTTTTAAAACTAAATTCTACTCTTAGATTTACCATTTACTGGATCTCCAAGGCCATGTGCTCATTGATTTAGCCTCAGAGGAATTCTTTTCCTTATTCATTAAAATGTGATCTAGTAACAGCTGTCTTGGTATGAAAAAGAAAAAGTTCTATGCAACTTGAAATGTTGCTGCTGTTGACAAGAATCTTTTATTTGTTCAAATATGTGTATATTTAAAATATAGTTTAACTATTATCTTTCCTAATATCTCCTCTACTAGACAGACAATGACAATATAAAAAGTGTATTTTTTGCTAAAATTTCATTTTTCAAAATACTCCAAAATAAGTTATAGATGTGGGAAACAAAGACTACTGACAGTCATCCAGGTGATTCCTGTTAGAAAACAACTCTTTGAATTTCTTAGTAACAATATGAAATACATGCGCTTTTTTGCTGAGAAATATATATTTAATTCTTCCTGTTACTCACATACATTTTTGTGTATAGACGTGGAAAAATATATATTAGATGTAGAATGATGGCTTTCAAAATTTATGGTACAGGAGTTTTCTTCATGCCACATAAGCAATCAGCCACTTTTTCCTTTATATCTTCTAAACTTGTCTTGATTTAAATCCCTAACATACTTCCTCCACCAAATTTATTACAGCTCTTTGATTTTGGACCTGAGATATCACTTCTATAAACCACTGTGATAAATTACTAAGTTGGGCTGGGCACGATGGCATACTCCTATAATCCTAACCTGGGCAACATAGTGAGACTCTGTCAAAATAAATAAGTAAATAAAATAAAATAAAATAAATAAAATTACTAACTTGATATTTAGACTCTAGCCTGGCTCTCTTCTGATTCAACTACAGAATTTCTGTTTAGTATGATCATTTAAAAAGTATCTGGACTATAATAAAATTAATAAAATGTATAGATTTTTCAATTTCACCATGTGACTTCAAATTATATTCTAAGTTGTATATTTTACTTAACAAATAGCAGTACTTACATATTTTCCCGCCCACATACTCACTAATAGTATGTATTGTAGATTTCCCAATATTGGGCAAATTGATGAAAGTAAAATAATATTTTATGATTTAAATATAAGGGTCATGGTAACTAGAAATAAAATAATTTTATTTTAATGATACATATATATGCACATACATACATGAAAAGAAAATGTAAATCTTCTCATAAAATACCTCTGTTCAAGAAATTTCACTGAAAACATTGAAACAAATATTTAATGGTCCTAGTTCAGTTCCCTTGAAAATGTGAGTACTTTTCCAGCCTTAGCATAACATCCTTGTTTTGTACCCTGTGAGACAGTCCCATGAATTGTTTCTTCAACACACATGGTTGCCTATATTTATGTTCTTTACAAGAATGATCTTTACCATTTTGCTATCTAGTGGATTCGCACTCATCACTCAAGGCCAACTTCTTCAGAGCATCCCTGTTTGAGTTCTCACTAACCCTCACCCCGAGGCAAATTCACAGTTCTGTATCTGATGCTAAATAGCACCTTGTTCACCACCTGTTGGTATATCACCATAAAATGTGAGGAGATACACATCACTTCCAACTTGTGTTTTCTTTTTTTTTAAATCAGACATTATGTCTTATAGATTCATCTGTATATTCTTAAACCATAGCACAGTGCCAAGTATAGCAGCTGCTCAATACATTTTGAATTGGATTCATTTTTTTAATTGTTAACTAAAAAAAAAAATCAAAGGTTTTACATTGAAAAAAGGAGAGCTTTATTTCCCATGAGGGTCAGCAACCTGCTGGGAGACCATTCCAACAGGTTGGAAAGACAAACCCTGGCCAGAAACTAGGTGTGGTGTGCTTCATAAAAGCAACAAAAATGACCAGGATTTTATACTGAGCATGGTGGTTAAATATACATAATCAACAAGCTATAAAGGTGACTCAGAGTACCCACCCTGGAGCTCAGCAGCTAGGGTGCCAGCCACATACACCGGGGCTGGAGGATTTGAACCCAGTCTGGGCCAGCTAAATAACAATGACAACTGTAACCAAAAAATTGCCAGGCGCTGTGGCAGGCACCTATAGTCCCCGCTACTTGGGAGGCTGAAGCAAGAGAAATGCTGAAATCCAAGAGTTGAGGTAGATGTGAGCTGTGACACTATGATACTCTAACGAGGGTGACACAGTGAGACTCTGTCTCAAAAAAACAAAAAACAAAAAACCTATAAAGGAGTTATACATATTTATGACGGGAATTTATAGGCATGCAACTGTGTGGTATCTTTCCCATTCCTTCATGGCTGGGAACCCGGTTTTAAGGTGTTTCTGGGGTCTCCCTGGCCATAAAGGGTCCACTCAGTTAGTGGAGGGCGTAGTATTTTGTCTTTGGTTCACAGAGTCAATCTCTCTTAAGGAATCAATATGGGGATGGGCAAAACAAGTTCTGGGTAAACCTATAAAATGTGGTTAGTTTTCAGTAGTTGCAGTAGTTCTACTTAATAATATGTCGGGGTTGAAACATTTCTTGTGTTGCTTAATTTTTTTAGAAAATTTACGACAGTGTTTATAGTGTAATAAACCAGAGAAAAATTTTATTTATTTTTACTTTTTTATTATGTAGTAAAGTTTTATAGTATATATCTAAGTAATAGAACATGATGGTTTGATATACATAGTGAAATGATTACTGTGGTCAAGAAAGTTAACCTTCTCTCACATGGTTACCTTTCTTATTTTGTAGTGTTTGGGTAACAATATCTTATATAATTTTATAACCTAAAATCTACTATCTTAGCAAATGTATTCTATATAATACAATATTGTTACCTAAGTCCTCATACTATACATGAGACTTCTGAGTTTATTCATCCAAGGATTTTAAAAACACATCTAAAATCACCAAATAATTTAAAGAAAACTATCAAACATACTTCATAAAAATATATTGAGTAATTAAATACAAATAAATAATTGGCATGAATATATGCAGAACCATGTTAATATTGATCTAGCTCTATCTAAGGTAAAAACATATACTTGTATTTCATTAAATCCGAAACTCAATCAATCCTAGGAAGCTTCATTACTGATATACCTCTAAGAAAGAAAAAGAAAACTGAAAAATACTTTTACAGAACACATAAATTACCATATATGTTACCTTAATTTATTAAGTTATACCAACATTACATAAATAAAGACTATATCTTTGTGTTATTTGAATGGAACAGAAAAATAAGAAAATGAAACCAAAATAAAGCAGATAAATTATTTACTCAGCATTTTACACTTCATGTGAGATTTTTCCAAACACTTTGCTTCTCCGAGTCTTTGATGTCAATTTTGTTTGTCCTCATAGTTTCATCAAGAACATTACTATTGATGTGTTCCCACTGAATGGGTACAATGTTGGGGTGTATGGCACACCTTTGGATCCAAGACATAACTACAAGAGGGACTGTACATAACAAATTCAAATATTGTGACTTGGTTGTTTATACCCTATATTAACCTGAAATAAAATAAAGTAAAATTTAATTTAATTAAATTTTTAAAAAGAACATTAGTATTGCAACCCTTTAGGAAATTTGTAAAGAACTGGTAGTCATCGATGCTTAGTTCTCAAACTCATTGTACTTACATAGAACAAGATAAAGTCTGATTCTTCTTTTAAGAATACTTCCAAACATTTCTAAATTACCATTCCATCCCTTCCTCCTCACACTATTTTTCTCCTCAGGGTTAATGCTCTGCTATTGTCTTTAAGATTCTGCACAAAGTCACTGTTAGCATTTCTGGAAGCCTTGATGTTTGCAGTACTGAGCACTAATGTAATCACTGGTATTTTCTTCATGACTGTTACCTGGACAAAACCCACTGGAAGTTGCCATTGACTGTAAGATGTATCCCAGTTGTGATCTTAGAAAAGGCAAAAAAATCTATGACATAGAGTCAGGAATGTAACATTATATTTTCTGACATCAACTGCAGTATGTTATATCATATGTTGGATTAAGTATCTTCTTCAAAGTTTTTATTTAGTTTTTTTTTTGAGACATTCTCACTATGTCACCCTCGGTAGAGTGCTATGACATCAAAGCTCACAGTGCAAAACTCTTGAGCTTAAGCAATTCTTTTGCTTCAGCCTCCCAAGTAGCTGGGACTACAGGTGCCCCTCACAATGACTGGCTATTTTTTGGTTGCAGTTGTCATTGTTGTTTGGCAGGCCCAGGCTGCACTTGAACCTGCCAGCTTTGGGGTATGTGGCCAGTAACCTACTCACTGAGCTACATGTCCCGAGCCTCATTTAAATATTTTTAACCAACTAAAAGGCATTAAGCATGTTCTTTTTTTTTTTTTTTTTGCAGTTTTTGGCCAGGGCCAGGTTTGAAATCACCACCTCCAGTACATATGGGGCAGGCGCCCTCCTCCTTTGAGCCAGAGGCACTACCCTTAAATCTACTTTTTATAAACAAATTTCTTTGTGTGTTCTTTCATGAATTAACCATAACAATATATTTTTTTCACTCAACTGTCTTTTAGTTTAGGAATTAAAACACATTCATCACTATTTAAGAATCAGCTTGCTCTTTTAAATAGGAAAAATAGATGTCATGGAGCCAAAGTAAGTTGTACTTTTACTCAAAAAGAAAAAAAAAATCTAACAAACTACTTCTATTCCATACAAAGAGAATTTGTTGCTACCTACGATACATATTTGGTTGACTTCACCAGAAGGCTATTTCTAAAAAAGAAAATAAATAACCACAATCAAAGTACTTAGAGTAAGTACTTAGAGTAAGGTACAATAAATTTCCTAAACCAAGTCATGTATTTAATTATTTGGGTATATCTTTATATGATGTTCAGGGCTTCTGAGGTCAATGTACTAACTGTAAGAACTGATAAATAGTCTTACAGTGCTGTTATAATTTTCATGATTGCAAATGTCTGTTTTTTCTTGGAACATATTGGAACTCTTTAATTATAAAAGACTATGTTAGCAGACCAGATTTGATACATCTGTTAATCAAAGAGTGGCTCCTTTATAAAGGATCATGCTGTCAGCCGAGGAAGCCAACGCTTGCAGCCCTGCAGATGGTGTTACTGTCTTCACTCTCGTTCTTCTCTGCATAGTGGAGTCTTTGCTTCTGGGTCTGTCAAACCGACTACATTTTTTAAGGTTAATAGGGTGTAATTCTCAACTCTGCAACATTTACAACAACCCTTAATTTTTATAACAAATTAATGTAGATTTTGACTCCTTGCTGTCAAAGTAGTGACTAGGGGAATGAGGAGGGATGATAGGCTCCTCCAAGTCATTGATTCACAAACATGAAATGCTGAGTTGCTTCATTTGCATGTTATGACTTCTTCCATTTTTTATTCTCTCCCTCCTGTTTCTCTGGTATGTTTTGGGGGTATGATTATCCCTCTGTTTCTTCCATCTCATGCTAGGGTATTAAATTATATTATACCATATGCCTAGATAAACACTATTAAGATTATTTTCTGTGAGGGTCACAGTTTGGAAATATATTGCTACTTCCTTTTCCAGAATTTTCCCCAAGAAGCAGAACGTGGACATTTCCTTATGAAATTTACCAGTTATCATTTTCACCTCCTATTTCTGCTGATACTAAATATTTATCATGATCTCCTCAAAAAGCTCCCAGTATCCTTCCTTCCTTCCTTCCCTTCCCTTCCCCTTCCCTCCCTCCCTCTTTCCTTCTTTCTTTCTTCCTTCCTTCCTTCCCCCTCTCTCTCTCTTTCTTTCTTCCTTTCCCTCCCTCCCTCCCTTCCTTCCTTCCTTTCCTTTCTCTATCCTACTTTCTCCTCTTTTCATCTACCTCCCTTCCTCCATTTATTTTATATACTTTATAAATAATATTATGTGTGTACATATAATGCATGGTAAAGTGATTACTAAATCACTAAAGTTGTGTTTAGGGATAAAAATGGTGAAAGGCAAAGGGAAGGGAAAGTGATAGAAAGGTATGTGCAGGTAATGCCCACTGTGTTGGACGGAAGGAGAGTAGGCGGGAAGTGGAATACAGAGCTGTAGCACATCTGAAGAATGTGTTTAACCTGCTGCACATCATCCCTGCTTTCCCCATGCCAGACCTAAATGTGAGCCTAAGTTGTAACCTCTCAAGTATATTCTCCAAGTGGCCTGAACTGTCACAGGGGTGTCCATCGTTTTTCCTTTTCTGCCTGACATCGGAAAACTAAGAGTTGTCTTGGGCCACAGATTAAATATGCAAACACTAACAAAAGCTGCCTACTTTTTGCAATATCTGATACCACAGATAAGCAAAACAGGCCTCAAATAATCTGCATGAGGTCTATAGGCCACAAGTTGGAATACCACATCTAACTAGGAAATTCATTTTATGTGTTTTGCTATGTGGATGATAGAAGTTGAAAAGTTCACTCCTTTCAATCTGCTTGTTCTTTGGGAAATCGTCTTCCTTCAAATTCACCAAAAATATGGCATGCAAATGTCGGTATAGCAAATTTAAAATAAATTAATGGCAGTCAAGTTCACGTGAAAGAGAGAAGCCAAAAGTTAGGCCACGGGGAATTTAGGGGAATAAAGTATAAATATTCAGATAACTTCATTCCCTTCAATGTTGTTGTGGAAAGAGTACATTTAGTCAGTTTATTTATTAAACATATATTTAACATCGACTGTGTACCTAGTATGTCACCAAATGCTAAAATTTGGAAATGTTGTTCTAAAAGCAAAAATTTCTGTGTCAAATTCTTTTTTTTTTTATTTTTTATTTTTGTCAAATTCTTAATAGGTATCTGTTTACATGTGAGTGACTATTCTGTAAAATGCTAATAAAAATCTCTCACCTTATAGATTTTCTTTGAAGATTAAAAAACATAAAGCACTTAATGCTGAGCAGAGTGACTGGTTTATAGGGGATGCTCTGCGTATATTAGGTTCATTAGTTTTATTCCATCTTAAATGAAAGCAACTCATTTAGTGTTCAGGGTATGTACGTACCCAGTGAGGTCAGAAAAAACTTCATAAGATTAGTTAATCACATTTAAGTTGGGTCTTTTTGTTTCTTATTCTTTAGATTTTTACATAAATTTCATCATTTTTATAGAATACCTTTATTGTTATTAATAGTGGTATATGTCCAGTGTAAAAAAAACAGTCTCATTGCAAAGTAATAATGATAGTAATAGCTAATATTAATAGAGGATGATGTCAGGATCCTATGAAGAAAATTTTATTATTATGCTAACTTTAGAGATGACAAAGTAAAAGCTCAAAAGGCTACATAATTGGTCCTGAGATACACAGATACCAAGAGTAGAAAGTAAAATTCAGACACTATTTCTCATAGAGAAATAACCACTGATACGTTTCAGCTAATTCTATGCTTAGTTTAAAATGTAGTGGCATGCAGATGAAATATGTAAATCATCTGTTCTGATCATGAAAATCTCTCACCACATTTTTCTCCAAAGATACTTCTAAAATTACCTTTCATTAAAATAACTCTCATCAACCACCCTCACTTTTAATGGCTGTATGATATTCATTATACATATCATTCACTGTCTTACCACTTTCTTAATGACGGAAATGCAAAATTGTTCTAAAATATTCAGTTTTGTAGAAAACATTGAAGTTAATATCCTTGTGTCAATACATTTCCTTCACCATTTTTTAAGTAGTAGATTTTCTGAAGCAATGGTTTGAACTTATTGGTACATAATGCTGAATATCCTCTAGAGCACTAGAACTGATTTATAGGAGCTTTTCAAAATATCCGTTCCTTATTTTGGTGAAATCTCTGTGTTATGATTGTTTGGTGTATTCTCAGTTGCACTAATAAGAAAATTTCACTCTTGTCCTTGACAATTATTCTTCATTTTTAAAGGCTAGTTCTGATTATATATTTTCAGGTAAACTATACAATTATTCTGGAACAAAATATAAAACTATTTCCTATAAATTTTTTTTGTTTAATACTGAACATATATTTAAGGAGTAATATCATATTTGAAATAGTGAGTCATATTGAATAACGGGTAGAATTTGTCAAATTTCTTCAACATTTCTTTAAATATTTCAACAGAGTCGTAGCTTTTTTTTTTTAGACAGTCTCACTATATTGCCCTCAGTAGATGGCCATGGTGTCACAGCTCACAGCAATCTCAAACTCTTGGGCTCAAGTGATTCTCTTGCCTCAGCTTCCTAAGAAGTTGGGACTTTAGGTGCCCACCACAACCTCCAGCTATTTTTGTTGTTGTTACCATTCTATTTATTATAAGCTTTGTCACTAGGTATCTTTACATCAGGCTACAATGGAGGGTTTGTTCTTAATCACTATAGCCTTGTATGTGTAATGTAGCCTGAAGTCTAGTAAAGTGATGCCTCCATATTTGTTCCTATTTTATAGGATTTCTTTGTCTATTTATGGTTTTCTCTAGTTCCATATGAAGCATAGAACTATTTTTTCAAAAACTAAAAAGTATGATATTTTTTAGTTTCAAAAACTAAAAAGTATATTGGCAATAAATATTGCAATTCCCTCTTTTTTTTCTTTCTTTCTTTTTTTTTTTTTTAGTTTCCCTTTGTATAGAATATTGTTTTCCAAGCCTTCACATTGAATCTGTATTTGTCCATTACGGTTAAATGTATTTCCTGAATATATCAGATACTTGGTTTGCATTTTTTTTTCTTTCTCTGACCAGCCAGCCCATGCCTCTTCAGTAAAAAATTCAAGCCATTTACATTTATTGTGAAATTTGATAAGTGGTGTGGATTTCTGTTTGAGTGATTACATGGGCTTTAAAAAAGAAACAAACCACTTGGGTCACTGGTGTCTAGTATCTAGGCTTTGACCTTTAGTTTCTTGGTAGTTTTACACTGGTGGGAGTCTATCATGCTGGTTATGCACAGAGAAGGTCTGAGTACTTTCTTCCAGGCAAGTCTAGTTGAGGCACATTTACTCAGAGTGTGCTATTAGGAAAATATTTGATTTCACCATCAAATATGAAGCTTAGTTTTGCTGAGTATAGAATCCTGGGCTGGCCGTTGTTCTGTTTAAAACAGATTGAATATGTGGGTGCATTCCCTCTAGCTAATAGGGTTTTAGCTGAGAAGTCAGCTGTTAACCTGATGGATTTACCCTTGTAGGTCATGTGTTGCTTATATCTAGCTTGAAAAATTTTCCCTTTTATTTTGACTTTGGACAGGTTGATTACAATAAGGTTCTAGAGATGCTGTATTTGAATTGAGTCTTCCTGGAGTTAGATATCTGTCTAATATCTGGATGTCTGTGTCTCTCAAGAAGTTTGGATAATTTTCAATAACAATGTCTTCAACTAGAGCTTCCATGCTTTGAGGACTCTCTTTTTCTCCTTTGAGTATACCTATAATCTATAAGTTTCTATGCTTTGCATAGTCCCAAATCTCTCTTGTGATTTATTTAATTTTCTTCTGCTTTTTTCCCCTCTCTAAATGACTGAGTTAGCTCAAGAGCCATGGCTTCAAATTCTGACATTCTTTCTTCACCCTAGCATAATTTGTTGCTGAAGCTCTCTGTGAACTTTTGAAAGTCCCTTAATGTCCCGTTCAATTCTTTAAACTCCATTATATCCTCCCTAATTTTGTCCAGATCCTTAGTGACTTGTCTTTAATTTAATTAATCTCTCAGGACAGTTTTTGGACTTATTTGTGCTGGTTTTCAACTTTCTTTTCAATTCTGTTCATCTTATTTTCCATCCATATTCCAAATCCCACTTCTGTCATTTGATTATTTTCTTATGGTTGAAATTTTCTGCTGCATCTCCATTGTAATTCCTTGAGGGAGATGCTCTGTTCTGAGTTTTTATGTTGCTAAGATTCTTCTGCTAATTCTTCCTAATATGTGTTCTCCTTTTTAAAATCTCTATGCTAAAAGATTAAGATGGCCCTTAGTTGGAGTTACTTTTGTTGGGTATGAACAGGGAAAGATCACTAGATGGAACTCTCATGTCAGTGGTATCAACAGCCTTGGGGGTTGGACTGTGTGGAGTCTCAGACTCAGTAACCTGGGCAGGGTCTGGAATCCAGAAGGAAGTCCTAGATGCTAGGACTACTCCAATCTATTTGATAAAACCAGGGGGCTGATTCAGATATCATAGTCCATTTCTTGAGGGGAGAACCTGAGTCCACCACATGACAACCTAAACTATTGATCTTCAAGACTTCTGGGAAGCTGTGTACAGGAGAGCTGATGTGTTTAGCAGTCACCCCTGGTGCTACAGTGTTCTCTGTGCCTCTCCAGTGTCCCACTGAAGTAGGACAGTGGTTTGTTGCTTCTCTGATAGATGACATCTGTTTGGTCCCAACCCCACCAGTTCCTCTGCCCAGATCCACCCACACTTCACAAGGAATGCATCTACTTTCAGGTCCCCAGCTATGGCTTAGATAAGATGCAAATTTATCTGCTCCTTTCCCAGCCTACCTCAGGTGCTCATGGTATACCTAGCAGTTTTCAGTTGCATCAGCTGCTGTTAGGTTTTCCTCCATGCCTTTTGTCTAGTGGGCTAGCTCTAGACAGAAATTCATGTTAGTCCCTGGCCCAAACCAGATGGGGGATGTTAGAGGTTGAGCTGGCTACCTCTCAGTAGCTCATATTACTGAGAAGTCCTCCATGTAGATTCTTTGCTTTTGTACTACAAAACTTCCCATCACCTGTTTCCTTTACTGTCTACCTTTCTTTTTATATTTTCCACTCCTGGTGTCCCACACTGTCTCTCTATGGCTTCACAGTGCTGTTTTTACATGACAGAATTAAATAAAGCCACAGCCTATACTCCTCACTAATTTTCCCAGGAGAGGCCACCGAGAGGATTAGATTTGCTTCTAATCCATCATCCTTTTTTTTCTACCAGCACCTCAAAAAATATTCTCATATTTCATGAGCTGGATGTCCATAATCAAAGTGTCAGTAAGGCCATGATTTCTCAGAAGGTCCAAGGGATTCTTCTTTGAATCTTCCCAGCTTCTGTGGAGTTTCTGCAAATGTTGGCTTACAATTGTAGCACTTCAGTCTCAGCTCCCTGTATCCCATGACCATTCCTTTAAATAATCTTTATTAAGATACACAAATGAATGAATCTTGGAAAATACTACTGTTTTTCTAGAGTTAGCTTTCATCTCTCACTCTCCTTAGTATTTCCCAAGAGAGAAGTGAAGAATACAGTATTGTGTTTTTAAATGACTGTTGCAAAGATGAGAGTAAATACTAAGAAGTTTAAGTTTTAAGGAATAGTTTACCAAGAAACTAGATGCCAAGATTTTAAAGACAAGCACTTAGGATCATTCAGATTGTTAGGTAACATTGCATACAACTATGCACAAGGTTTGAGCATTATTTTAGCTCATCTATTGTGTGAAGAGACTCTAATGTACAGTGACAATTCTTGTTAATCAGTTCTGAGATAAACATAATTTTGGATTCTTATGTTTTTAAATTTTGCTAAAGTCCACAAAAGTGGATGTAATGCACCATAAGAAAGCATTTTCCAATTATCTTCCAAAACTCCTTTTATGATAAAGTAAAGGTATACCAGAGGAATCAGAAAATAAAAAGACTTGTTTAGAAATTTAATATATGAAAATATATCTAAAACAAGAAAAAGTATGATAAATATATTCAAACCCATTCTCAGTCCAAACCCTTTGCTAATCCAAAAGACTGCTTATTTTCTAAGGGTGGAATAAATATGTATGAAAAATGCAAAAGACCTTGATATTTCACAGATTTTTGACCTTTTTGAATATGCCTTATGAATTTATTTCCACTTATTGCCATTTAAGTTCACTTTCTCCTTTGTTAAGTTTCCATATTTATTGATGATTCAAATTACTTACCAACATTCTTTCAAAAGAGTATATTTATATCTTTGTTTTTGTCTATAACTGACCATGTAACTCCTTCTATCCAGGAATAAATTGTTAGCTATTCTCAGAGTATCCTTTCCTCTTGGGTTCATATTGAAAACCAGTTACTAATCCTAGAATTCTGGAATATAGTATGGCCTTTCATATAATCTAATACTATCCCACAGTTTAAGTTTTTGTTTTGTTTTACCTTTTGTTTTGCTCTTAAAAAAAAATACCACATGCTTCAGTCTCAGACAGATCTTGTTTAATACCACCTCTGGCATTTATTATCTAAAATCAGGGTGTTTTAAGGCTTTAAAAATTTCATAAGCACTTTTCTTACTTGTCAGCACAGCAAATTAAATTACAGTCTGTAAGATAGTGTTCAGTTATCTTACAAAACATAGATATTATTAGTTTGTTATTATTACTCATTATTATCCCCAGATGTTTGCCTTACTATTAGTCCTCCATACAATGAAATAACCTATATCATTAGGATTAATAACAAAACAATGACTTTGTAGTTTTAGTATGAGCTTGGAGAAGGAACTCAAAAATAAAACTGCCCTGAGGATTAAAGGGACTCAAGAAATTTCACTCCAAAATGTAACTGTTTGGTGTAAAAAATATTTTGAATTAAAGTCCCTTAGAAATCAAAAAGCCCTTGGAAAGGGATTTTCTCCAATGTGTATAATCAGAAAGAATAACAAATTTCCCTTTTCTTCCTTGTTATCTCACTATGATTCAGGAAAGAAAGTCAGGAATACAACCAAACTTGGCTCAAATATATATATTTGAGGCCCATCTTCTGTATACAGAGAAAAAAAGACATTTCCTTGCCCTCGCAACCGAGCTGAGGCAAAAATACAAGTGTCAGTTTCCAAAAGAGTTAAGAGCAAACATATTTTCCTTTTTTTTCAGGCCATGTCCTCTGTTACACACTCCCCACTCTCAATTTTACCTTTCCATATCTATGGGAGGAGGGTGATGTAGTCTCAAGCTGTTTCCCACTGAATCTGGGTGATTACTTAGATGGAAGGTTTATACTTACTTATGCATATCATTGTAAAACTTGTGGCAGTAAATATATAACAATATTACCAGATTGTGAGGATTGGTAAGACGAGATGGACTATTGTACGTAATGTTAAGACAGACCTGGCTGAAAAGAAACATGGGACCTCAGAGTAAAGAACTACTGGTTCCACCCTGTAGGTGATCAGAGAGACTAGCTTCAGCAAAGTGACAAATCATATACAACACTGAACACAGTTTAGGGAGACAAATCCAGTAGTAAGACAGGTCAACCGAAGAGGTGATAGCTTTAAAAATTCTCATTTTAAACAAAATACTTGTGTCTCAAGTTAATCCACAAGTCCATCTATTTTCCAGATCCATTAATCCTAGCATCCCTGTATTGCCCCTAAACAGAATTATCTATATTGCTCATGTTCCCCTCCTCTCTAAAAAAAAAGGATGTTTTAAATTAGAATCCTATTTAGAAATTGGGTAATCTTTCATTCTTCCCATGCACACAGTAAATAAACCTTTCTACCTTACTAAACTGCCTTAATTGAGAGTTGACCTTTGAGTGAATTTTCCAGGGAAAGGGAAGACTTCCTCTCACTCCCATAGGATCCACAAACTTAGCAATTGGAAACTCTCAGAAGTCCTGGGAAGAGGCAAATTTTTATAATCCTACAGAAATAATACAAATGCCATCGTATAGTTTTAATCACTGGCTGGTAAAACCCGAGACTCTTGGTTATGTGTTAGTGTTACGGGGGTGAGGGGAAATCTTCCCATTTCTCCTGAAAGTTCACCGAAATTTTAAAATTCATGAATATTAAAATTAATCTATGAAGGACCCTAATATACATTTTTAGTTATGATAAAACTTTTCATTTGTGTTTTAAAATTACTTCACTTGGATACTATCATTTAGGCATGATTTAATAAGTATAATTTCCTAAAATGATTAAAAGATTTTTAATAGTTTTATAAGGAAGAATTCAAGACTAATGTGCTCAAATTTATAATAACTTATTTGCTAAGTGACACTTTTTCACATATTTAAAAATTCAGGAAAATAGACATCATTTATAACCTCCTTTTTATTTTGAAATACGAGAGAAATAGTTATTTTCTACAGAAAAAGAATTACATAAGATAGCTTTGTTCCAACAACTTTTACTTTTTAATTTTATAATTAATCATTAGTAATATATTTTTACATGCTTATGTTAGGTAGTTTTTAAGTTACTTTAGGCCCAGAAACCGTGTCATTGTGCAAGAAGATAATGATAAGTTATCACGTGCAATTTTTCTTTCTGGGTGATTTGCTTCACCTTTGATACTCAGCAATCATTCTCATTTGATCCCTAGAAATCTTCCTCTGCCTTTGTGTAGGGAGCTGCTACAGAATGTCCAATATCTGAAAGAGGATGATGAACTTGGGTGTGTATTTTTAAAAAGGGGTGTTCTTTCCTTTCATCAGGTAAGCCGCCTACCTGCCTCTTGATCATAAATTATAGACTTATTATTTGTGTCATTAAAATACCTATTTTAGGACACAAATAATACATGTTCTTATATAAAGAGCACAGAGCAAATTTTTTTTTCTAAAGTAGAAAAAATGTGGTGCTGTATTTGAACTTTTAATCTAATAATGTACATTGCCTGTTTGCTGGCTCATTTTTATCATCCCAATTTGTGTTTTTAGGTAGCTAGAACCTTTCCTTCCTTCCCTTTTTACCTCTTGTCTTTGTCTGAATTGTTTTATTCCTCTCATTTATTGTCCTGTATTTCTTGGAAAGCTATTAACTTCATTTTTATTTTATTTTGTTATCTTAGAAATTACCACGTGTCTATTTAACATTCCAAATAGTAAAATCCATCCATATACTTACCTACCTCTCAGACAGTATAAGAACTTCAAAAATGCATAACACAAATAACCCGTTTATGATTGTTGGAGTGTATTTAACTTTATTCTTGACCGTTTTAATTCTACTAACACTCTTATTATTATGGTTTTAATAATCTTTATAATGAAGTC
>CAUYQV010141222.1:0-11991 GCA_963574575.1 Galagoides demidoff
TGAAAGTCCAACTCTCTAATCATTCCTGTCTTTTGGGTGACCATCCCCATCCTGGAGCCAGCAGTCAACATTAATATACAAAAAGGCAGCATTTTGGAGATTCCAAGGATGTTGGGAGTTGTATGCTAGGAAAAAGACAAAGACTAAATACATATTTCATAGTATAGCCTGTTATTAACATGATACTACAGATTGTATGTAGAAGGAATTTCTCTCTTAAGGCTGGGCACAGTGACTCATGCCTGTAATCCCAGCACTTTGGGAGGCTGAAGCAAGGCAGGAGGATCGCTTTAGGCCAGGAGTTCAAGACCAGACTGAGCAAGAGCAAGACTGTCTCTGCAAAAAAATAGAAAAATTAGCTGGGCGTGGTAATGCAAGCCTCTAGTTCCAGATACTTTAGAGGCTGGGGCAAGAGAATCCCTTGAGCCCAGGAGTGTGGTGATACACTCTAGCCTGGGTGACAGAATGAGACCCTGTCTAAAAAAAAAAAGTCTTTCTCTCTGATTCTTTGATATCTCAGCGGTATTTTTGTTTGTTTTAAGACAGAATCTCACTCTGTTGCCCAGGCTAGAGTACAGTGGCCTCACTGTAGCTCACTGCAACCTCAAACTCCTGGGCTCAAGTCATCCTCCTGCCGTAGTCTCCCAAGTATCTGAACTACAGGCATGTGCCACTGTGTCTAGCTTATTTTGTCTATATTCTTGTAGAAACAGAGTCTTGCTGTTGCTCAGGCTGTTCTTGAACTCCTGCACTCAAGATAGACGTCCCAGAATGCTAGGATTACAGAGGTGAGCGACAGTACCCAACCTTTAACAGTTCTTTTTACCTCTATTCAGGGTGTCCTGGGCTTCCAACCACACCCACTAAGATAGTCATGCTCCTGTCCCAGTGCTTAAAACTGGAGCTGCTACCAAAGTACAAGTATGGAGCACTGATGGGACCAGCCATCACCATCACAAATGTTGCTGGGGCTACATTTGAGAGACTCACTGTGCTAAAGCCACTAGGCATGTTTGAATCCCTGCAGTGAGCACATAATGCTTTCACATGCTCGTTGGGAATCAGCCTTGCGGCCTTGACATACCACCCCCGCTACCAACTGGAACAACTTTGATATCTCCAGCAATCTGCAACTTCCAAATTTTTTTAGCATCTTCCCATGTTTTTTTCATTTTCATCTGTCCTTTCAGAGAGCCCAGCCAGAATCTGTCATGATCTAAAGTGGGTTTAAGAGTAGAGAGAGCCTCACCTGCTAGATGGGTTTCACCTTCCTGAGGACATGTTTTTCTTTTTGTGGTTACAGGTGAGTAGATGAGGGCCTCTCTGTAAGGCCGTATAAACATTTTTATGTTCACTCATATTCTTCATTTCTAGCCCAGAGACTAGTTTTTAAGAGGTTTAAAATGGATATTTTAGGCAGTGTTACAAAACACTTTTTTAATGTTGAAAGTAAAATTCAGTTTAATTGGTTTATCAAATCTTAATTGAATTCCTGCTGTTTCTATCACTGGTAAAATGACTAGCAGCTTTCCCATTGTTATTGAAATATCCATCTTCTTTATAAATATTTTGACTTTTTTTTTTGAAATGCCAAAAATATGCACGATGTGTACAATAGTCAAGAATTAGGCAGGCTGTTGCTTTGGCATGAAGCTTATTTCAGGTGGGAAAAGAATAAGTGCAGGTAAAAGAGAGAATTGATTTAAAACAGTCATTTTTATCAACATGATGCATTTCAACAGAGGGTCCTAACAACTGAATTTCTCTGCAAGAAATGTACCCTAAATGATTGTGAGTCATTTTTGGAATTGTAAATTCTGACTTCTAATTAAATATGTGTTACCGAACAATTTAATTCCTGCAAAATTAGGAAGTTGCACCAGGAGTTAGATGAAGTCTCCTCCAGCTCTGAAAGTCAATGATTCTCTCTGTACGCTTAGCTAAATTATGTATTACCAAAAGGTAGAAACAGCATCTTCTATTTTTTCCCAACTCTTGATTTTGCCATCATATGGAAAACAACAAAAATAAAGATAATTAAAAATAGGAAAGAAAGGGACTTAAAATTATGCCATCTGACATCTCAAGCATTTTCACTTATGTTCCATTCTGGTCCATGAACATATGTACACATAATTTTACATAGCAGCAATTATAAAATAGGTAAAATTTTATATTTGGTCCACTTCAGTTGACATTATATGACTTCTTAATATTATAACACCATTATTACTTGTAATCACAGTTTAAATAGCTACATGGTATTCCATTTCACTGTATCATAATTTACTTAAATAGTCTCTATATTTGGAACTTTAGACTGCTTTCAATATTTGATAACATAAAGAATACTGCAGCAATTTTTTTTATTCATATGGATTTTTCTTTTGAATAATTTTCTAAGAATAAATTTCTAGGAGTGTGATTACTGCATTAAACTGAGCCTCTTTACCATTGTTTGTGAGTATTAGCAAATGGTTTTCCAAAATGCTTATAGTGATTTACAATGTTGCCAGCACTGAGAGTGACAGTTTAATTAAGCCTCCCCCAAGGTGTGGTACGAAGTGATACTTAACGTTTTAATTTACATTTCTTTGATTACTGGCAGTCTTGAACATTTTTTCCATTTGAGATAGCATTTTATCTCATGTGAATTGCCTGGTTATACCTTTTCCCATTTATCTGACTGTGAAACCATGGATGAGTCACTTAACCTCTCTGTGGTTTGGTTTTCTCATCTATAAACTGGATAATAATAGAACCTAAGTTATAGACTTGTAAGGACCAAATGGGTTTCTCAGTGTAAAACATACAGAATAGTACCTGATGTTCTATGTGATAGATAGATGGAGGACCTTTTAAAAATGTTGGTATTAGAAAAATTGTACTATGATATTAGTGATTTTTCTTTACAATTTATGATTTCCTCAGTTCTGGTCCTTGTATAAATACACAAATATCTTTGATTGATTTATAAGGGAGCCCTTTCTTTATACAATAAATCAATAGATGCGATTCTTTGGTCTGCTGGTTGGTAAAGTAACTTCCTCAGAATTGTTTTCATTCTGGGTGGCGCCTGTGATTCAGTGAGTAGGGCACTGGCCCCATATACCCAGGGTGGTGGGTTCAAACCTGGCCCTGGCCAAACTGCAACCAAAAAATAGCTGGGCATTGTGGCAGGCGCCTGTAGTCCCAGCTACTCAGGAGGCTGAGGCAAGAGAATCGCCTAAGCTCAAGAGCTGGAGGTTGCTGTGAGCTGTGATGCCACGTCACTCTACTGTGGGTGATAAAGTGAGACTCTGCCTCAAAAGAAAAAAAAAGAATTGTTTGCATTCTTGTATTAGTTTTGTGCATGTGTTGGTCAAGTACACACAAACACATGAGTGTGCATTTTCTCACAAGTCCAGAAACACTGTGTCTGTGAAAAGGGGGCAGCTCATGTAAATGTGACTGTAGCCACTTACCATGGTTCACCCCTATACTCCCAGAACTTTGGGGGGCCAAGGTGGGAGGATTGCTTGAAACTGAAAGTTTGAGGCCAGCCTGAATAAGAGCAAGTCTCCATCTCTAAACATAGAAGAATCAGCCTGATGTAGTGGTGGGAGGCTGGGGTGGGAGGATCCCTTGAGTGCCAGAGTTTGAGGTTGCAGTGAGCTATCTGATGTGGCCAGAGGCCACTCACTGCATGCCAGCCTGGGTGACAGAGTGAGACCCTGTTTAAAAAAGAAATGTTGAATGTCTGATAGTGCTCAGAATGGCACACTCAGCTCTGTTTAAGAACCATTCAAACAAGTCATTTAGAAAAATAACAAATAAACAAAACCAAAGCAAAATCAAGCCACATACATAACACCCTTATGCAACCAAAATGAAAGCATGTATGCACATGCATGTTGCAAACAAAATTGTAGTTTTTTCTTTTTTTAAAATTGAAACAGAGTCTCACTTTGTTGCCCTCATAGAGAGCATTGACATCACAGCTCACAGCAACCTCAAACTCTTGGGTTCGAGCAATCCTCTTGCCTCAGCCTCCAAGTAGCTGGGACTACAGGCACCTGCCACAACACTAGGCTATTTTTTGGTTGCAGCCCAGGCTGAATTCGAACTGCCAGCTCATGTGGATGTGGCTGGCACCTTAGCCACTTGAGCCATACTTGCCAAGCCAGAAATTTATCTTTAAGAGTAACTTTTTAAATGTGAAATCATTGCTTAATTCCTGGCATTACTAAGATCTAACTTAGACCACACAGAGGGAAAAAGAAGGGTGGCATCAATAAATTGCCTTTGGGGCTCGTTGAGCGTAGCTCAGTTGTTAGGGCCCCGGTCACATATACCAGGGCTGGCAGGTTCGAACCCAGCTCAGGCTGCTGAATAATAATGACAACAACAATAACAACAAAAATAGTCGGGCATTGTGGCGGGCGCTTATAGTCCCAGCTACTTGGGAGGCTGAGGCAAGAGAATCACTTAAGGCCTTAGCTCCTGTAGCGCAGTGGTTATGGTGCTGACCACATACACTGGGGCTGGCAGGTTCTAACTCAGCCCAGGCCAGCTAAAACAACAATGACCACTGCAACAAAAAAAAAAAAAGCTAGGCGTTGTGGCGGGCATCTGTAATCCCAGCTACTTGGGAGGCTGACGCAAGAGAATCACTTAAGCCCAAGAGTTTGAGATTGCTGTGAACTGTAATGCCACAGCACTCTACTGAGGACGACATAGTGACACTCTGTCTCAAAAATAATGCCTTTGGGAATAAAAGAACCACTTTGAGTCCACCATATCATGACAGAAGAGATCCTTAGGAAGGAAATGAAACACAGTGCGGAATGGCCATGTTAGCATGTTCAAGACAAAGTTAATCATCTCCACAGTGAGTAAATTGAAAAAAAAAAGGATAAAAAGCAATAAAAAAAATAATATGAGTAATGGGAGGAAATGATGAAGCCCACTCCCCAGATGAGGATTGGAAACTATTTAAATTGGATAATACGGTATGTGCTTTGGCTGTGAGAAAACAGAAGTTGAACTTTTGAGTAGTAATCAAGGACTTGGTCTTAAAGTATTTGCAAATAGTGTGGGTATGGAGAACAGATGCTGACATTATTGCCAGTGGGGATCACAGAGTGAGAGTTGGAGTGAGGGACTGAGAGAAACCACAGGGAATTCTTGTGGAAAACTCGGCATTGGAAATGATTTATGGTTGATTTAAGAAGGAGACAGGGAAAATAAGACTACAGTGTGTACCATCTGACTGCTGCAGACAGGGGATGTAAACAGTTAGCCACAGCTCTCCAGCCTCCTGGAAATCACCATTCTGCTGATACAGAAAGGCGCCAGAATGTTTGTCTAAGGGCACATGTCTTTTTTAGTATCTAAGAATAGTTACCCTCCTGTCCTCTCCCATTACTGCTTGAGTATCCTTAAAAATCCTCTCCAGCTATTAAGTACTATGGGGTTACCCAAAGAGATCTGTAGGGAACTTGGTTACTTCCGAAAGAGGGTCAGAGGAACCTCATAGGAGGCCTGAGGCTTGAAAGGAGGGCATGTCTATTTTGTTATTATGATACGTGTGAAGTATTTTTATGTTAGACAACTGAATTTTGTGGGATTTAAGAGAGTGGGGTGAGTCTTCCAAAAATATCTAACAAAGTAT
Organism: Galagoides demidoff; assembly: GCA_963574575.1. Lineage (NCBI taxonomy): Eukaryota > Metazoa > Chordata > Mammalia > Primates > Galagidae > Galagoides > Galagoides demidoff. The sequence goes on from CAUYQV010141222.1 coordinate 5,654, forward strand.
GCTCAGAAGGTAAGTTGAAGCAGGAAAGATGTGACCGTCCTTTGGTCTTGGGTCACTTAAGTTATATCCTCCTTTCAAAGAGCAGGGAACCAACGGGCAGTGCCTCTCAAACAAAAATAAGAATATCTTGAGTTGGAAAAAGACAGACACATTTGATTCAAAGTAGTAGGATTTTCATACAAGACAGATAGACTAGAGGGATGTGGCTGGTGCTTATTAAGTCTTTGGACCACTAGCGAAATGGGGCTCAAAAAAGGGAAAAAGATGAAAAACAACACAAATGTCACCAAAGGATAGGAATAATGAGCTTTAATACCTGGCCAATGATAATGCTTTTTAAGTAGCAAAGGATACAGATTAGGTAAGGAAAATAAGGCTGGGCTTTGTGCCTAGGAGCTTGAGCCAATGAAACCCGTCAGTGGGCAGAATTTGTTACCTTAGGAAAATGGATCCAGACATGCGGTCTCAACACATCTATTTGCGGCATCCTCCTCACATACAAATCTCACTACCACCCTCCCTCTTATTCCCTAGTTGTGTCCCCTTTGAAAACTCCTTCTAGAGCAGCAGTTTTCAACCTGTGGGTCTTGACCCCTTTGTAACAATGAAAATACATCCTGCATATCAGGATATTTACATTATGATCCATAACAGTAGCAAAATTACAGTTATGAAGTAGCAAAGAAAATAATTTTGTGGTTGGGGGTCACCACAACATAAGGAACTGTATTAAAGGGTCACAGCATTAGGAGGCTTTAGGAAGCTTGAGAACCACTGCAGTGGTCCACTTAAACCCAGGACAAAATAACTGGGCAGAACCAAGTGCACCTGTGAGATGGGCAGGACGTCCACCCCAGGCGTCTAGTCCAGGAAGAGCCGATATAGCTAGAGCTGATGAGAGGTGAAGCTTCTCTCCAGCGGCTTCCATTGCCCTCTCCACACTCTTGTTTTCTTGGCAGAATCCTTTAGCATTTAGGATCCACTCAAGTGTTGCCTATTATCTCAGACCCTGCTGGCAGAAGGAGCTCTATTCCCACATTATCTTGTACACAGCACTAATTATTCACTTACTACCTTGTTTTGTAAGGGTTTGTGCGTTCATCTTTCTGACTGGACCATCAGCTCCAAGATGATAGAGACAATATCTTGCATCTCCAGTCATAAAACGGTATCCAGAACCACACTGTTCAATATGGCAGCCGCTAGCTACACGTGGCTGTTGAACATGTGAAATGTGATGAGTTTCAATTGAGATATGTAGCAAGTATAAAATATGCATCAGACTTTGACAGCCTAGTATAAGAGAACACAAAATATTTCACTAATTTTTCTAATGATTACATGTTGAATGATTTTCTTTTTTTTTTTTTTTTGAGATAGAGTCTCTCTCGGTCATCCTTGGTAGAGTGGTGTGGTTTCTTAGTTCACAGCAACCTCAAACTTTTGGGTTTAAGTGATCCTCTTGCCTCAGCCTCCCAAGCAGCTGGGACTACAGGTGCCCGCCACAATGCTTGGCTGTTTTTTAGAGTCAGGGTCTCGCTCTGGCTCAGGCTGGTCTCAAACCTGAGAGCTCAGGTAATCCACCCACCTCAGCCTCCCAAGTGCTGGGATTACAGGTGTGAGGCATTGTGCCTAGCTTAAATGATATTTTTGAGGTAGTGAGTTAAATGAAATATATTATTAAAGTTAATTCTATCTGTTTCTTTTTACTTTATTTTATTAGATATGAGGTCTTGCTCTGTCATTCAGCCTGGAGCATAGTGGCACAATCATAGTTCATTGCAGCCTCAAACTCCTGGGCTCAAGCAATCCTCCTACCTCAGCCTCCTGGTACCAGGGACTACATACAGGCATGCACTCACACACAGCTAATTTTTCTTTTCTTGCGGAAATGGGTCTCATTATGTTGCATAGACTGGTCTCTCTCTCTTTTTTAAAGATACTCATTTTTATTTATTTTATTTTATTTTATTTATTTATTTTTTGAGATAGAGCCTCAAGCTGTTGCCCTGGGTAGAGTGCTGTGGCATCACAGCTCACAGCAACCTCCAACTCCTGGACTCAATCGAGTCTCCTACATCAGCCTCCCAAGTAGCTGGGACCACAGGCACCCACCACAACACCTGGCTATTTTTTCGTTGCAGCTGTCATTGTTGTTTTTGCAGCCCAGGCTGGATTCAAACCTGCCACTTTAGGTGTATGTGGCTGGCACCTTAGCCACTTAAGCCACAGGCACCGAGCCCATAGGCTGGTCTCAAACTGGTGGCCTTAAGTGATCCTCCCTCCTGAGCCACCACATCCAATCTGTTTCTTTTTATGGCTCCTAGGAAGTTTAAAATTGTATATACATGGCTCTCATTATATTTTTATTGGGCAGAACTGATCTAAAACATAGTAGAAGCTTCTTTAAGTTAGAGTCTTAGCAGGAAAAAGAAGATATGCTCAGTTTTGATTTTGAAGATATGTTAATGAAGGAACAATTTCCAGAAGTGTGGGCAAGGTTAAGGAAGTCCACAAAGGATGCTGAAGCACCAAGAGAGTAGCAGTTAACACCCAAGTCTAAAAAGAAGGGGCGGCAAGGAGGCTTTTAGAACTGGTGAGCACTGGAGATACAAAAGAGGATTATGCACCAGTAGCTCTCATTCTGGTCCCTGCCAGAACTGTGTCTAGTTCTCCCTGCTCTAGGGAACTGAAAGCCAGAGGGCAAGAAATCCTGACCCCCTAGGGGTCACCTTGAACCTCTCTGGGGACTAAACAGTGCAGACAAGAGTGGAGAATAGATCAGGACAAGAGGGCAGGGGATGGAGAGTGCAGGGGACAAAGAGTAATGAGCTCAGGGCTCGATACATTTGTTCAGTGAATGAATACAATGAAACTAGCCACTGGGCAGAGAGGAGAGGACAGTGAAAAATTAATTTTTTCACACCTGGGATCTTTATGCAGCAGGGCTTTTCAAAGCATTCTGGGATACTTAAGGTTTAGGAAATTATGTTAGGGATTCCACAGACATTCCTTTCTGTGTTTTAAATATGTATATTTCTAACTATTAAAATACTCTCCTAAAACAGAACACACACGCCCGAATGTGTTATACATCAAAATTTTTAACACATGGGAAACTAGTCACACATCAACTCATGCTGCTAGGTAAATTTTTGTGCAAGCCTAAAAATAAGAGTTTCTTCTGCTGTTTTTGTACCTTTATTTGAATATCTTAAGTGTCATTAATTAGGAAGGATTAGGTGGTGCCTATAGCTCAGCGTGTAGGGCGCTGGCCACATACACCCAGGCCAGTGGGTTTGAACCCAGCCCGGGCCAGCTGGACAGCAATGACAACTGCAACATAAAGATGGCCAGGCGTTGTGGTGGGCACCCATGGTCCCAGCTACTTGGGAGGCTGAGGCAAGAGAATTGCTTGGACCCAGAAGTTTGAGGTTGCTGTGGGTAGTAATGCCATGGCACTCTACTGAGGGTGCCACAGTGAGACTCTGTCTCAAAAAAAAAAAAAATTAGGAAGGATTAGGTTTGCTTCAGATCTACACATTTCCACTTATATAAAGTTGTACGCATTAGTGTACTGCTGTAGCACACGGGCACAGCTTAATTATATGCTGAGCAAGGTTCAGGCACACGTCCCATAATGTTATATCACTTGCTATCACATTCATGTAAACATGATATACTCCTGTTAAGGAATTCTACAACTGAAGATATCATTAGGAATTCAATTTATTTTTATTTATTTTTTATTTTTTTGAGACAGAGTCTCAAGCTGTCGCCCTGGGTAGAGTGCCTTGGCATCACAGCTCACATCAACTTCCAACTTCTGGGCTCAAGTGATTCTCCTGCCTATGCCTCCCAGGTAACTGGAACCACAGGTGCCTCCCACAATGCTCAGTTATTTTTTGGTTGTAGCCATCATTGTTGTTTGGTGGACCCGGGCTGGATTCAAACCCACAGTTCAGGGTTATGTGGCTGGCACCTTAGCTGCTTGAGCCACAGGCGCTGAGCCTAGGAATTCAATTTGAAATGCACTTCCCTCCATTTGCATCTGTTGTTCCCTATGCTTGAAGGCTTTCTGCTTAATTCTTGGCCAGGTTGAGATTAAGATGTTTCTTGATCCTTTTCATTTTTTATCCTTTAGCTTTCAGTGCAAATGTTTCCTCCTCAGGTTTCTCTGACTGCCTAGTATCCTAAGTAGGTCTCCTCCTCTCTATTCTCTCTTTTGGCCTATTTAATTGTCTTTATAGCACTTGGTACAATTCGAATTGTTTTTGCTTACTTGTCTCTTTGTTGGTTTTTGCCTATTTCCCTAACGAGAATTTAAATTTCATCAGCCTGGGTCCCCACTTAGCACGGGTAAGGGATTACTTTGAGAGCTTTACCCATATTAATTCATCTACTCACAATAAATTTAGGAGGGTCCCTTTGAGAGATGAGGACACTGAGATGCAAAGAAGTCAGTGGGCCAGTCAGGGTCACATAGCTATTGTATGTGAGAGCGAGGATTCAAACCCAGATATCAGTAGGGGCCGAGGAGTACAGCCGCATACTTGACATTAAAAGCTTCAGACTCCAAAGTGCTAACAAGAACACTGACTTAACGTTTATTGAAAGCTTCCTATGGTGCTGTGTTATGTGAATTATTGTTACTGTTAGAATCACCTTATGAGGTAGGTATTGCTCCTACTTTTGTTTTACAAATAAGGAAATCGAGACAGAGAAATTAAGTATCTTTCCAAAGATCACCCAGCCCCAAAATGGCAGAATGGGAATTTGAACCTAACGTGCTAATGCTCGGTTACCTGCTTGGACTCCCGAGTCTGCTACGTGCCACACCTGCCACGGTTGGAAGTTGGAAGAATATGTACCTGCTGAGCACATCTGTGTTCTCTAGAAAGGTGGAGGGTGGGTTTATATAGATGAATTCTGAGCACATTCAGAAACCACCTCCTCATTCAAGTCTATATCCCACCCCCGTTCTCTCCAAATGATTGTTCATCTTGGGCCTCCCAAATCAAGGCAGTTTAACATTACCATTTATTTCCCTGTGCAAAATCTAGGAAAAAACAATATATAGAAATTAACAATATAATTGTAAACAATATAAAGAACTGAGTGGTAAAAGAAGAAATCAAAAGAGAAATCAGAAAATACTCTGAGATGAATGAAAATGAAGATATAGATGGGATGTAGCTAAAGCCTCCTATGTACACAATAGAGGGGACTTCAAGAGATTCGTGGAAAAATAGAATTAAATGGTAAAAATAAGAAATATAAACTTTAGCTTTTAACATAAGTTCTATCAAGGTCAAGACAATTTTGTAAGCAATTATACCAGCCATTTAGTCCACCCCTGAAAAACTGAGGGTCCTGGGAATTTAACCATGTCAATGAAGTCTTTTTTACATTATTCAGGAAAGAAAAACAGTCTTTAATTACTTTTTAAGATTAGTAAACAAAAGAAGTGAGAAGAAGCCAATCAGGACCATAAGATAGGTATCTAATGATTTCCCATTGAAATTCTCTCTTTTGTTTTTTTAGAGGATGAGAAATTCACTGGATCAACCCAGGGGACTTTGCCTTAGAGTTCCCATCTTCCAATCTTTATGTGTTTTGGTTCAGGTTTTCAAGAGAGGGAATTGGATTAGCCAAGAGCAATTGGGCCCATTGAATCCCTTGCAATTTTGCCCTTGTTTGAGGAGAGGAATGAGCAGGATCATTGTGATGGAAAAGAAGTCTCTGGTGACGCGGTCCTGGGCATTTTTCTGCTAAAGTTTTGGGTAACTTTATGAAAACACAGCAGATGTTATTGTTCTTTGGCCTTCTAGAAAGTCAACTACCAAAAATGCCTTGAGCATCTCCTCCCAAACTGTTAACCATAACCCTTCCTCTTAACTGAGTGGTCTAGTTTGGTTTCACCAGACCACTTGCACCTGTTGGTAGCCATTGCTTTGACTATGCTTTGTCTTCAGGACCATACTTAAAGTCGTGTTCCATCTCCTGTTACAATTCTTTGAAGAAATGCTTCACAATCTTGATTCCATTTGTTTAAAATTGCCTTTGAAAGCTCTTCTCTTATCTGTAGCTGATTTGGGCCCAACAGTTTTGACACTCATGTAGTGGAAATTTTGCTCAACTTTACTTTTTTAGTGAGAATTGTGCTTGCCGAACCAGCTGAGATGTCTATGATGTTGTCTACAGTTTCTGTTAATCATCGGTCCTTCTTAGTTAGGGCATGGACAAGATTAGCGTTTTTCCTTGCCAATCGATGTGGTAGGTCTGCCCCTCGGAGCTTCATCTTTAACATTGTCTTGTTCCTTCTTTTTTTTTTTTTT
>CAUYQV010141224.1:0-27802 GCA_963574575.1 Galagoides demidoff
ATAAATTTAAAAACATCTAATTCATAATTTTAAATGCCTATTTAAATATTACTTCAAATACATTTTAAAGCTCAACAGATTTATGTTGAACTGAGATGCAGATTCTGAACTCTGTTCCAAAACACATCATGAAACAGAATACCATTCCAAATGAAAACAATAGTGCTTTCCTGGGGATGGGAATGAAATGGGGGGCTGAACAGTCTGTGTTGCCTCGAGTAGAGTACTGTGGCATCACAGCTCACAGCAACCTCAAACTCTTAGGCTTAAGCAATTCTCTTGCCTCAGCCTCTCAAGTAGCTGGGAGTACAGGTACGCACCACAACGCCCGGCTAATTTTTGGTTGTATTTGTCATTGTTTAGCTGGTCTGGGCTGGACTCGAACCCGCCAGCTCTGGTGTATGTGGCTGGCGCCCCAGCTGCTGAGCTGCAGGTGCCAAGCCAAGGAGGCCTAACTCTTAACAAGGACTTCCTTCCCAACACAGTTTGTTGAGAGTCTAAGAGCTCTGAAATGTACTGCATCTTAAGTAAAATTCATGATATCACCCAGAATTTTTAAATAGTGCAATGACTTATCAAGTTATAGTGGCTGCGTTATGAAGAGCAAAGTCCTGTGTGGAAAACCTGTATAAAAGCAAAGTACAATTAAGTATTTCCTTACCAAAAGCTGAGCATTGCATATTATAATAGTGGAATGTCTTTCATTAGGTATATTTTAAAAAGATTAAGAAAAGTAAAATTTACTAACATGTATACAGTATGTGCTATATTTGCAAACATGCCTGAGAGAATTTACTTAAAATGTTCCTGTTACAATAGTTTGCAAGAACTTCACAAACCTCCAAATAAAATGTATCTTTAAAATGGTATCTCTAATATTGCAACAACTTAAAAAGTATAGCATCACTCATCTTTAAAACCACCGTCATAGACCACCTTTGACCAAGAGCTGGGATACTTTGGATTCATTTAATAAAATCTGACTTAGAAAATGGGTAGGAACGCCTGCAAACATTGCTGCCGTTCTGGATAAATTAATGTTTGAAGTGAAGCAAAACAAAACCCACACTTCTCAACATTTCCACCCCAACCTCTGATTTACTTGGATGTGTATGTAACAGTGAATGGACATCGTATGAAGTAGAATGCTGTAAAGTGGCTTTTAACACTGAGTAACAAAACTGTTCACACTGGTGAAGAGAAGCAGCCTGAACGTGTTGACAGTAATACTTCACGGGGGTAAGGCCTAATGACAGTCTCAGTGCAAACCTCTCATCAGCTGCATCAGACAGCTGAGCCACTAAAAACAAGAAGACAGAAGATTCATTTCAAAAAGGCATTGGCTTTTGCACCGGTGGCTAATAATTAACCGGAAGAAGTATTTGGAGTATGCCTGTGTGAGAAAAACAAGAATTAAGAGCCTTTTATAAAAGTTTGGATATAGGATGGTCTATCAGCTTTATAAAACTACATTTTTAAGAATTTAGGACTAAAAGTAAAATGGCACTCTTACAAGGCTATGCACGTGGATAATCCTCTATTTGTAATCACGTAGGCAATGGTTATTGTGTATCTTATTTCAATTTTGGAAAAACACTGTCAAATCTGAAGAACGGGACTGTAACTGGTGTGAAGACTGTTCAGACTCCATCGCTTTCTCCCCGTCGACGGAGACGTTCCCGTCTGCCCAGTCACTCCTGTGCGTGCCAGTGACTACGGGGAGACGTTCCCGTCTGCCCAGTTACTCCCGAGGTGCCAGTGACTAAGCAGCACTTGACAGTTTCCCTTCTGTTTATTTAATGCAAAAATGAGAAATTCTATAATGCATATAAAAATAACTGAACAGAATTCTGGTCAGCTTGATACATTTAAGCTGACACTAAACTTGTTTTGCATCAAAATAATTTTGGAAATTATAACAAATGCAAACCAAACTGTGCAAGCGAAGTTCATGCTAAATTTAAGAATTCTGAAGTTATCTGACCTTAAGTAGAAATCTGAAAAGACAAATTTTCACAATTTTATGAATGCTTTTACCACCTGGATAAGAAACAAGACTTAGTTAACTATGCAAACACTTTAAAAATTCATTACAAAAACTTAGCAAAATAAAATGAAAGCTGACAGACTCAGAATTTCAATTCCTCTCATAAAAGTTTACCAACTGTACAAGTTAAGAAAATTATACAAGCTTTTGTATTAAGAAAGGACAGCTCAGTCAAGACATATGTACTGTAAAAATCTTTCAAAGGCTACAAAGAATCTGGAAAAATACAGAATGTATTTCTTAAGCCCAGATAAGAATATGGAAAGACATCATTGATGTCAACAATTTTACATACACAAACCTGACTTGGTTTATTTTTAAATTTCTATATATAAAAAAAATCATGCTAGCATAACTTTCAGGATTCACAGGGTTTCCTTAATAATGATAATTTGTAGAGAGAAAAATGTCTGTTACAAACATTTCACAAAACTAAAAAAAAAAAAAATGGTGCTAAGTAGAAATTTGGACTTGATTTTTTCCATTCCTTCATCAATTTAGGCAAAAATTACCTTGCAGTGGAATTTGATGATCACTACATCAAATGAGAAGGTCCAGATACAGCTCTAGTTCATTTCAACTTCCTATTTTTTTTATATCCTTAAAAGGGTATCTGACAATTCCAAAATAAAATATCTGCAAAAGGCAGAATTAAGAAATGTTATTAAAGTCGGACCCAATTCAGTTTTCAAATTTTAACCAACTACTTAAAGGAAATCAACTTTTTAAGGTAACCCATCAAACCCTGAAAATTTTAGTCACACCAGAATTTACTCCAGAGACAGTAAAATGAAGATCTAAAATTTAGTCATCTGTGTTTTCAAGTTCTTCGAATTTCCCATGTGAGACTGCTTCTTGGAAGAATTCGGAAGAGCCCGGGCTTTCTTTCCCACTGCTGTTCACCCTTCGCCTTTTGGCAGGTCTCTCGCCTCTCTCATCAAAATCATTCTCGTTCCTTGCAGTCATGTGAGCAAGTCTGGGGTCAGTGGGAAGGTCGTCTGCTTCATAGCCGTTAGTGTCCGGATCTGTGTGCAGTGGTTTCTTACTTCCCCCTGTTGGTCCGTTGACGTGTAACCCTTCAACTTTCACTTCTTCTTTGTTCAGTATTTCGCCGGATCCATTAGATGGTACACCTAAGTTGGAAGAAACAGAAATGAATATGAAAAAATTCAATCTGTAGAATATTATAAACAGCTTTTCATCAAGGAGACACGTGCATGTGTGGTCTGAATTCCTGCTCTATTACTTACTGGCCGTGTGACCTGAATGAGTTATTTACCTTCCTGAACCTCAGTTTCACCACATACACAATGATCGTAGGATGTACATCGCAGAATTAGTAAGTTAACATATAGGAGTAAGAACAGAATTTAACATCTGGTAAAAGCATGTAATAAATGAGCATTAGATCCAGCAGTCTGTATCAGCTGAATTAACAAAGCAGTATGCATAAAGCATTCAGATTTGGCAAAGGGACTGTAACTTAAAACCACACTGGAACAAAACCAATGCTCTTTCTTACAGAAGCCTGAGTTTTCTGGTGCAGGTAAAGGTGAGACGCTGAGACTCTCTGTTCCTACTGTCAGTCCATGGGAGTGTGCTTGAAAGATCACACACTACTTAACCGGTCTGTCATAATATTAAAAACTACTGCTGTACTCTCCAAGCATATATTTTAAAGTGCTAAAAGTAAACACAAATTCCTTCGTAATATGTGAGAAAAATAAAAGCATAATATTGTAACAAAGAAAATAAGGTTATATTAGAATTGATTGTAAAATAGAATATACATTTTAGTGATAAGAGGTAAAAGACAGGAAGTACCATTGTAGATAATTAAAATTAAACTGCCTGAAAAAATATTTAGCATAAAGAATGAGCCTTAAATACTACATTTTGGTCAAAGAAAATATTCTGTTTTCTCCAACTCAAAAATGCCCTGAGATCATGAATGCACGTGGGGTGAGCATCTCTGGATGCTGAAGCAACAGCTCTGTGATGGTACAAAGCCAGCCCAGGCGGTGAGAGGTGAAAAGACCTGTGAGATGCTAACGGCCTCATCAAAGCCCCTTATTACTTTTTTTTTGTAGAGACAGAGTCTCACTTTGTTGCCCCTGGTAGAGTGCCGTGGTGACACATAGCTCATGGCAACCTCCAACTCCTGGGCTTAAGCGATTCTCTTGCCGCAGTCTCCCAAGTAGCTAGGGCTACAGGCGCCTGCCACAACACCCAGCTACTTTTTGGTTACAATTTGGCCAGGACCGGGTTTGAACCCGCCACCCTCAGTATATGGGGTCGGCGCCCTATGCACTGAGCCAAAGGCGCCACCCAAAGCACCATATTTTAGAAAAAGGAAAATGGGGTTGGTAAGTCTCTTTCTTTGAAAAAGCAGGAATCTTGACTGCACACAAATAACACAAATGGCTTCTGAACTACTAATTGTAAGTAATTTATGAACACCTTCCCAGACTAAGGCATACTCTCATCAGAAAGTTAAAGAAAAAAAAAAAGAAGAAATGATTTGGTGTTACAATGTTAACAAGATAAGCACAAGTAGTGCACAAGTCCCAGACAGACTCGGCGCCCCACCCCACTTCAGGGTGGGTGTGACTGGCAACAGATGTCACATCCAGAAAGCTCCTGGGCCCTCAGTCTGTGTGGCTGCACTGGGAACAGGGAGGGGTCCTGCCGGGAACTACTTGGGTACCATCAGCAGTGCCAGTGTGAGGCCAAAGGTCAGGGTAAGGGCGAAGCTTCCGAATGTTTCTCCCAGCTCTTGTCAGGGAGGGGTGAGCTCTTCACTGGCCCTTCCCTCTTTTTTATTTCTTTGAGACTGAATCTCACTATGTCCTGTGTCTCTCTCAGCAGAGTACTGTAGTGTCATAGCTCACAGCAACCTCAAACTATTAGGCTTAAGCTATTCTCTTATCTCAGCTTCCTAAGTAGCTGGGACTACAGGCACTCACCATAATGCCTGGCTTTTTCTTTTTTGCTGCAGTTGGCATTGTTGTTTAGCTGACCTGGGCTGGGTTTGAACCTGCCAACCCTGGTGCATGTAGCTGGTGCCGTAAGCACTGTATTATGGGTGCCAAGCCCCCTTTTGTATTTCTAATGCACCAGCTTCCTCCAAAAGAGGGGTTTGGAATGGGGCAGGAGCTGGTTACTTTCTGCATGATGACACTCTTACTTAGGAAAACCATTTTAACCAAAGTAGAAACAAAAATAATTCTCTTACTGACTGCTCTTACTGATAAGCACAGCAATCTCTGGTCCATTGAGTATTTTAAGCAGAAGAGCTGACAGCCTTAAACACATTTCTAAGCCTGTTGTTTCTCTTTTTCATGGACATAAAAACAAATGCTGTAGAGTATTAAAGTACAAGCTCATACCTGCTTTCATCTTTTCTCATTGTTCAAGGTTATCACGCTATCAGAAAGATCTTAAATATTCAAAACCCTACCCTTGGTACCTCATTACTTTCCTGATAAAGTGTTAGAGATTCTCAAGGTACTTCATAAGTATCTGTCTTTCTGTTGAGAAATGGCTAGACCTTTGGTCTAAGAGTTAATAAGAATACTTATACCCAGGCACCTTCCCAGGTGGGTCACAGATGCCACTGAAAAAAGAACAAACTTCTGAAAAGAAAGTCACCACTGACAGTATGCTTTATTAAATTATTATTTTGTGACAAGAATGGGGTTCTCTCCAGTTGGTTGTGTTCTGTGTTAGAGTGTGTGTATGGTTCTGTTTTCTCATCTGTTATTTATTGTTTTACTTTCTGCTCTGGAAGTTTAATAGAAGCTGAAATCTGCATTTCCCAAGCTACTGAAGGTAAGAGCCCTATTAGTGGGAGACACAGACGTCTCTCCTCACCATTCTGGGTGCTGCTGCCAAGGGCTCCATCTTCCTTCTCGGACTGGCTGTTGCTGCTGTTGGAGGCAGTGGGGGGAGGAGAAGGGGCACGACTAGACGCGGCACTTTCACTTTCATCCAGAAGACGGTCCATGTAATCCCTGGAGATTAAGCAGCAAAATAATAATTACTTTCTTATATTAAAAAAGGTAGAAGTTACAACTAGCTGGGTGAAACTTAGAAGGCTGTTAACAGTGTTCCCTGAGACTCACATTCATTCCAGCGCCTCACCTATCCCACTGGACCTGAACATTTGAATGGTATTTGTAGGAAAAAGTCACAGTGGATTTAAAGTGACACATTTTAGAGACCTAAAAGAAGTTTTGTTTTTTTTATGGCAGTTTTTGGTGGGGCGGGTTTGAACTCGCCATCTCTGGTATATGGGACCAGCGCCCTACTCCTTGAGCCACAGGCACCAACCCTAAAAGAAATTTTAAACTTTTTAAACCGTAGGCAAATGCTCTGAAGAGATTGGGATGATACCGTCAGCAGGACAAAACAATTTCCTGACACAGACTGGTACGGCTCCCCAAGGCAGTACCTGAAAGGTAAACTGGAGCCTGATAAAGAGCCGCCCCCTCCCCAAACCTTCCTGGATTCCCCGTGTATTACATTTCTTCCACACCTGAGCTGTAATAAGCCATCTACATTCCTGGGCGCACCTGCCGGCTTTATCCTGTCAGTACCTCATCACGGGTGCGGGCATTCCTTCCCTAAATCACTCCTGAACTGCACAGCAGTGGTGGGTGACGATGGACTGGGGTTAGGGGATAGGAGTTGGAGGCGTCTTTGCCCATGTGTAAACAGATCATACCTGTCCTATCTGCCACATGTGGCTGATGGGTGATACATGCATGAAAAAGGTCTCATGAACTCTCATGAGAGTTCTAGAGAATAAAGTTTGCTGACTTTTACTAGAATCAAGGTCAGCAAACTGTGGTTTGTGGGCTGGCCACCGGCTCTCAGAGTCTCATGGGAACTCAACTACACACGCGTGTACACACGCCCCTGCCTGCCTCTGTGCAGGAGCTGCAGAACTGAGTGGCTGTACTGGAGATCGTAAATGCGCAGATCCCAAATATTTACTTTCTACCTCGTTACCCGAAAGTTTGCTGAGACCTGGTCTAGAACATCATTCCTCCCCGAGGGCAGGGACTTCGGGCTGTTAGGTTTACTCTTGTGTCGCTGAACCTGTGCTGTGCACACAGCACTGAGAACCTCAGTAAGAATCTCACCTCGTTATTTACCCTAAATTCCTTTAGAGTAAGCATAATGGTAATACTAAGACAAAGCTTTTAGAATTCTGTGAGCAGAGTAAGAAAGAAGCAAACAGTGGGTGCTCTTAAGAATTTTTACAAGTTTATGTTAACAGGTCGACAACACACTGTTAACTGTAGTTATTCTCAAACGATCAATGCTGTCCCCTGGGTTATGGGGATATCAAAAACTAAGGACATGATACTTGACTTCAAGAAGCTTCCAACAGACTGAGATATATCACAGAAACACATGTGATTATGATGTAATCAATTTAATATTCTAGGCTTCCCCTTCCTCTTCTGTAAAGAGGGACTTTGATGGTCTTTAAAGACCTCTTCATGACGGAGGGGTGTAGGGCGCACCTTTTGGGTGCAGGGCACAACTACAAGAGGGACTCTAATCTAATAAATTCAAATACTGTGACCTGGTTGGTTGTACTCTCACAAAGAATACAAAAAAAAAAAAAAAAAAAAAAGACCTGCTCAGCTTTACGCTCTTCATCACAATTCAGAACAATTTCGTGACAAATCTGAAGTGCACGAAAACAGAAACGTGTGTGACGAAGCTAACAGAACAGAAGGTCCCCGACGCGGGACTGCTGGAGATGACATGTGGTAGAAACAGATACTGATGTAGAGCCAAGCAAAGGAAACCAGAGTTGATTCCTTATCAAAATCAATTTAAATTTCTAAAGATAGCAATGATTCTATGAAAGAACAGTAATTATTTTCATCATGTCCTTAATTAACGGCCTTTGGAATGCTCAGGAAAGGAAGAGCAAAACTCAGGCAGGACGTCCGGCATTCAGCAGCATCCAGGTAACTAAAGGTACGCCAAGTTAAATTTTACTTTAAAAAAAAAATTATTTGGAAGGCTGAATCTTTTACAGTGAAGTCTCCCATCTGTATATGGTTCCCAATTTTTCCAGGTAGTGAATAGAAACAATCTGTAAAAGCAACTTTCAAAACTTGTTTATAGACAGAAAAATGGCAAATATACTTCTTCCTACAGAACAAATGGAAGGTAACAATTTAAAGGACAAATGAACAAATAAGGTTCAAGATAATGTGCTCTGAATTATGGATTTTACCTAAAAATTGAGGATGAAAAAAGTCGCTGGAATTTCTTTCTAAAGGCATCAATTTAATGCTTTATGAAGTCACTTAAAGTGCAACTATTAACAGAAAGAGGTGGTCCCAGAAGCAAGCCAGAAAAACGTCTCCAAGCTTACAGAAAATCATAACTGCTTCCCATCTGGAAAACAGTGTACACTGTGGTTACTACTTCTTAGAGAAGACACTTCTCAGGATGTTCTCAGTAAAAAATGACGGTTCTTTCAGTAAAACAAACAAAAAACAACTATAAAAACTCCACAGAAGATATAACTAAAGCCTGAAAAACCGTGGTGTTCCTGAGTGTGGGGAGAAGGGAGGAGGGACTGTCCCCTTCAGACCATGATACCAGTTAACTCTTAAATAAAGTCTGAGAAAAAAAGAGACTGTGGGTACTGTACCTACAGAATATTTAAGAGGATTCAAAGTTATAGATAAAAGTATCCTCAAAAAGTTTCCAGAAGGTATGGAAAAATTATCAGAGAAATGAGACTGACTGGAGGCACAGGCCTGCCTGACGTCACAAAGGCCCACTGTCCAGCCCACGGCCCTTCCCGGGGATGCTTTCTGAAAGAAAGCTGGAGAGACCACGGGTCTGACCCCACACGGCAATTCTTATGTTCTCACTGCTGATGGCGACAGACTGACTATACTTCATGTGTGAACATTATTTCTGAAATGGGTGAAAAAAAATGAAAAATGTTACTATTGCTTTTTCCTACAGAATAGTTTGAACACTGAGACTATTTTTAGAGATACACTCTGCAGACTGGATAGCTATCTCTAGTTCTACAACGCATGTTTGATTACCACCAATGCAAAATGACTATAAATTTAATAACATTATGCAATTAGATAAAATCTGGAATATTGTTATTTCTGAAATCCCTCTCTAGCAGTCACCAGCCCTGAAGAACGGGAGATGATGTATGAAGTTCACAGCCCTGTGTTCCCAGGGGCTATTTGTTCCCTTTTAGATATTTCACTTTGAGCATCTGATCTCTCAAGAAGTGACTAGCAGAGATACCTAACCTATAAATGAGCTTGACCAAGAAATAGTCCAACCTAGCAGTTTGAAAAGCACAATCAAACGCACATATAAACAGGTCTTTCAAAAGCAGTTCCCTGGCCAGCCTTGAGGTTACCTTTACTAGTGCATACCAACCAAATCAAATCATGGTTTTGCATTATTTTTATTCTGTAAACATTAAAAATAAGTCATCAAGAAGATAATATTGTAAAGTTTATTATACCATAATTACAGCATTTAAAAGTAATTCAGAAGAGACAAAGAGTTCCTTACTCTTAAATAACCAATTAGTGGTAGTGACGGTGGGGATGTTTTATTCCATGGCTGGACTGAATAAGGTAAGAAAATCTGGTGCACAGAGGTGGGGCTAGCCACATCAGACGTTCTGCGTAAGAGCACAGGCAACAACTTACAAGTGTCACTCAGAGTAAGTGAGAGGCACGTTACTAACTTTTAAACATTTCTCCCGTTAGAGGGAAATATTCAGGAAAAGGAAATTCTCCATGCAGACAGCCTTTCCTCTCTAGGAAGCTTGTAATAAAGGAAAATGCAGGTTAACCTGACGTATCACATCCCTTTGGGTTTTCCTTTTATATCCTCTATGCTCAAATGTTGTTTTGGTTCCTGGGATCAAAAGTAGACTGGAAAAGGAAAGACAATTTCCACTCGTCTTTTTCCTTTCTATTGGACATATATATGGTCCTATAGTGTTAGGGAGAGAAAAGAGACACTATTTTCTCTCCTATTCTCACTGCTTTCAAAGTGTTTAAGATTAAAATTATAGGTCCTTATACTGAAAGGAAACATAGTTATTAACAGAACACGCTTCACAGCTGTCTGATCCACTTCCTCTCAGAGGTACCTAATACAAGTTTACATTCTAAATCTTGTTTTACTGATATTTGTTGTCTCAGATACTATCAACAATAGTTTACAAGATTTTATACAACACTGAAAAGTCTAAACACCTAGATGGTAAATTTAAACTCATGCATATTCTATTCTAAAAGCAAGATTCTAAAAATCGTAATTCTCAAGAAAAATCTGGGAAAGTACAGCAAAACAGTTATGTAGCTCTAAAGGAAAAAATTAACTCACGTTACACCAGGATGAAGATTGTATTTCTTTTTTCCAAATCGTGTTTGCTGAGCAAAGAAATCATAGCGTTCAGATTTTTTCCACATGTAATAGAAGGCTACACATTCACCAACTGACCTTGTTCGGACCTATAAAAAAAAAAAAAACAACAAACGCTTGTTTTTAAGAAGCATCTCTTCTTTAATGAAGTTATTTCATGACAAACAGCTGATGTCTGAGAATAAAGTCAGCTAGTCCTTGACTGGGATGTAACACCGTGCAGGGAACAGACCCTGCGGCAGCTGCGTTGAAAGCGACTCTTTCTCAACCTGCACCAAGAGAAACAACAAGTGACCACTGACCCTCAGATCCTGCCCAGCACTCTAGTTGTCCATAAAAATATGCTTCTCTACCGAAAATAGGAACTCATGTTTTCACTGTGCAAAAAAATAAAATAAATTAAAAAAAAAGAAAATACCTGTTTAAGTGGCATTCAAGTTAAAGTACATATTATAAACAGTTTGCAAATATAGGGTCTAATGGAAGTAACACCCTATTGCCCAAGTGTGAATATTGTCTTGTTACAGAATCACATGCAAGTAATGCAAATTACAAATAAGGGCACATATAACACTTCTTTTTATCTGTAATTTGCATTATTTGCGTGTAATTCTGTAACACACAATGTCACCCTCAAGTATAATAGGGCATTACTTTTACTCAGAGTGACTAGGGAGTCCACCTTTCAATTCTCTTTCTAAAAGATTCTCTTAACAGTTCCTGTAACAGGGATCCAGACTTGGTTAATATTTTCTATCAAGTCTGACAACAGGCCACAGTGAGCTGAATGACTGTGACAATGTTAACTCTCTGGGCACGAGGCAGCCCTGGGGACGCTGCTATGCCTGTTACTACAACTGGCTGGCTCCCTTCTCATAAAGCTCAGTGCCTATGGGATTAACAAATGATACTGCTACTCAGGTTAGAGAGCTAGTAGGATTGCTATACATAAAAATAAAAGAGAATAGGCAGCTACCTGAGAGTTCTGGGTGCAAGGCGGCACTGCTTTAACCCCACAGTTTCCTGTCTCCACGTGTCCTGTGGCACAGTCTGCACCTGAGGACAGTGCTAACGAGACCCTTCTTTACAAACCAACATACATTCACTTTACTTCTGGACAGATTCAAACAAGCCACATCAATTCTATTTTTCTTTTCTTTTCTTTTTTTGTGAAGACAGAATCTCAGTCTACTGCCTTGGGTAGAGTGCTGTGGTATCACAGCTCACAGCAACCTCAAATTCCTGAGCTCTTTCCTCAGCCTCCCCAAGTATTTGGGACTACAGGCGTCCATCACACCCACTGGTTTTTCTATTTTCAGGAGAAAGGGAAAGTAACTCTTCCTTGGGCTGGTCTCAAACTCCTGAGCTCAAGGAATCCACCTGCCTTGGCCTCCCAGAGAGCTGGGATTACGGGTGTGAGCCACAGCACCTGGCCCACATCAGCTCTATTTTACTGAAAGCAATAAATGAAAAGAAAAAATGAAAAGCGTTTGCGAAGTTAACATTATGAAAAACTGCCCTCAAAAACAGAACTTATGATGAAGAGCTGAGCTGTAATTCTATGTGTAAAACTCAAGTCCTGACATTTTCACTGAACCTTTCTCTGTCTCAGAAGAGCCCCCCCACCCCAATCCTTCAGTGCAGCTGGTGGGTGACACACAGGTCAGTCGGCATCTGTAATGTTACAATATCACCACCCCAAGTATTTTTAAGAAATCAAGGTCATATTTTTAATACTTATGTAACAAAGGTTTTTTTGTCTTGTAGTTTCCATTCCAGTCAACTATTAAGTTCTCATGCTTAAAAAACAAACAAACAAACGAACCCCCCACAAACTGGTGGGGGTTGTTACTCTGCTAGTAACAGCTATCATTTCAGCAGTCCTCTTCGTAAGTAATCCATGGTTTGGTTGAGAGTATTTCAATTCAAGCATGGTTTGGTTAAGAGTATTTTAATTTTAGCAGGAATGCTAAAAAATCCTTATCTAAAGTGGCCCTTTCGATCATGAAACAATGGATTTAAAAAAAAAATCAGAAATATCGATGGCCTGTTGTATAAAGACTCTTTGCCATGAGTGTTGGCTGCATTGTGGTTATCAGATCACATGGACACAACATTAGGGGTACACATTTTTGAAACCAATTACATTGCCAAGTATTCCTAAATGCTAAGAGTTAAAATTTCTCTTTCATTAGTTATGTTCAATGTAAATTATCAAACTACAACAATTAAGAATGTACAACAAAATTAAGAAAAATGAACTAACAGGATCTGTAACTATTTTATCAAGCATAAACTAAATAGTGAGGAAACAAGTTAACTAGATGCTACTAATCATGTCCAGAAATATCAAAAAGGGAGATGAGGTAAAAGACTGTTTAGAGCCTCAGGCATAAGCCCAGATGCTCTCCAACACGGACGGTCCTAGACAAGTTATCACCCAATACTTAGACCCTATCTGTAAGGAGATTTATGAAGCCAAGCTCTTTGTCACATTTGTATTAATTGAAAATAAGGTAACATTCATAAGCTTAGGAATTAATTTCCTATATTTAAGCTCTGAAACTTTGATTCTGCTGTTCTCATCATTGGTTGCCCACAGAAACAACATATTATTCTATATAATTATGTTGACACTATTAAAAATCTTACCTGATTTTCATTATAAGAATTAAACCCCGAAACAATCTGCAAGTAATTAGGAAGTTCTTTGGGTATAAAGTATACAATTGGTATTGTCAGTTATGGAGTTACGATGTTACATAAAATTATAAAATATGACAACTATAATTTTATATGTATATATAGAGAGAAAGAGTTACTTCAAAAAATCAAATCTTGATTAAAAGTAAATTAAATCTTAAGTATCTGATTTTATAACACTCAGGGAGTGAGCAAATACAAAAAGCATTTTAATTATAAATAATGTCATGTTAAAAGTACCTGAAGTTTCAGAATCACTTTAAAGACCCT
The DNA here is from genome assembly GCA_963574575.1 of Galagoides demidoff. Lineage (NCBI taxonomy): Eukaryota > Metazoa > Chordata > Mammalia > Primates > Galagidae > Galagoides > Galagoides demidoff. Next base: position 13,472 of record CAUYQV010141224.1, read on the forward strand.
CCTTCCTGTGCCCTGTCACGGACTGTGTAAAACAGCTATAACCAGCTGCCTGGGCACACATTCCTGCTGTGGAGGTTGATTAACATACTTACAAACAAGAATAATTCTAAACATTTCCAAAATAATACAATGAAAATAGTCACTTGGCAACTACATGTTAGAATATCTAAGTATGCTTATTATAATAATGTGCTAAATACGAAAATATTGTAATATTCATCATAAAACATTTAACGTTAGAAAATATAACTAAAATACATGACTAATTTGAATGATTAAGCTCAATTTCTTTTTTACAAAAGAGAGAAATGTGCATCATTACTTACTTTATTAGCCTGAATCAAATGAAAATCCTTCCCATAGGCCTTCAGCCCTTGTTCGAAATTCCTACACTCTTCCTCTGTCCAAACAGATAATTCCTCTGACAAAGTGGTGAGAACAACTGTTAAGCAATATTCCACCAAACGTTGACAGAATGAACAAATTACAAATAAAAATGGAACTTTCTAGTGAACATTAGGGAAGCCATTAATTTCAGAGCTCTCTTACTATGACTGCAAAAGACAGGGACAAAAGTTCCTGATTTCCTAAGGTTCTGATCATTCCTGATCCAACTATGTCACCACCTTTCAATCCCTCAGACTGGCGTATGTCTTTATCACATTAGACTTTACACACGGTGTCTCTTGTGCCGAGAATTATTCCTGCCTCCTTCACACTTTATCTCTTGTCATTGAGATAATTTTTTATATCACAACAAAAATAACTTTTTGTTCTAGAAAATTTCACTCCAAGTCCCATCTTCTCCCTGGAACTAGCTGAGGTCTCACTGTGTCAGGTTTCGGCAGCACCTCGAGGCCTCCGTGGAAGAACTATCACAGCTATTTTTCATTTTCCCTAATCAGGCTCTCAGTATCGTGTCACATTTTGTAGTCATGCTATCAGAACTTAGAAGGCCCCCCAATTTTTATTGAATGAATAAACAAATCTCTCTCATTAGCTACAGTGAAGAGGTGTGGGTGCCAGATTTAGGGTAGAAAAGAAAAAGCTGAATTTTAGTAATGGCTTCATTCCTGGTGAGGTTTGCTTCAGTCAACTTTAGTTCAGATGCCAGTCTCATCCATTTTAAAGATAATGTCTGTCATATTGCTTTGCTCATAGGGCAATTATTGAGATGTAATATGTATAAACATGCTTTGAAAATATAAAGCTGTATGTAATTTTAAATTTTTTGTTAAATGGTATTATTTTCCCGAAGAAGGGACAGCCTTAATCCCATCCCCACTGATGCCTTTTGTAATATTTGTCTTCTACAAATATTTGCTAAACTCAGATTAGCATTATTAAACTTAAGATATATTGACATAAACCAACTAGCTAAATTTTTTAATTTCTGCCAAATCATGAAAACAAAGATTTAATATTCATGCTTACCTCTAGCCGCTTTTACATTAAATCTTAATCTTCTCAATGCTTCTTCTGTGTCAAAATTGCATTTCACCAACTCATACAAAGCCTAGAAAAATAAAGGATTTCAATACGTGACCTTGACTATGAACAGTTCAATGATACACTTTCTTAAGACAGTAAAGGTTTTCCAGAATCCAGAGATCTCATCATTTCTGGAAAGCAAATAATTTTCCGAACGCAATATATATACACAACAACAAAGTTCAAAGTTAATAATTACCTCAAAATAATCAAATATGCACACAAAGTATGATATGTAAATACTCTAAACTTCATATTATCCTCAAAACTTAGAAATAAAAATAAACATTTTACATAAACTACAATTACTTCTTTGTGGCTTTTTAAGATTCCTATTATAATTTTTTAACAATAAAAAACCCAATGATTAGAAAGGTAAAAAATGTTATGCTGTTATAACAGATTCATGGTGGGCACTGAGCTTACCACGTATTACACCTCATGTTATCTCAGATGAGTATACCAACTTGATATCCACAGATTCTCTGGGGTAGCCAGAGGAATTTTTCAAAGCTTAATAAAAGGTATATTTGAGTAAAATGAACTATCAAGATTTTTGGTTTGGGGGATAGTATGGCCAAACAGAAACTTTTAGCAATTGTCCCTCCATACAAACACCAAATTCAACAACTTTCCACATAAGCAAGCACCTTCAGAAAAATCAAAACCCAGGGGAGCAACTGCACTACCTGGACTCAACACTGTATCAAGGTAGCAGGCTCTGCGGAGGGCAGAACAGACAGTCTTGCACTGCCTATGCCACTCCAGAAGTGCTCGCTGGAGCACAGAGTGGAGAGAGAATAATCTGTGTGCCCAGGGGAGGGACAGGGACTGTGGAGCTTTGTACTGGACTCAGTGACACTCTGGAACAAGGAATTCAACACAGGACAAATTTCTGCCAGTGCCCAAGGAGGGAACATTGGGTCCAACCCAGGCAAAGGACATCCTCCACCCTGAAACATCTGCCTAGTTCTAGCGCCAGCTGGCAAGCAGGGGCCTGGGCCCTGGAATACAGTGAGAAGGGATCACGTCAGGAAGGCTGCAGTCTTTGAGCAATTCCTGCGGCCATGCTGACTCAGAGTCAGTGGAACTGGACACACCTAGGCCAACGAGACCCCAGATTCCCTGTCAGCAGCACCACAGGCCTTCTGGTGGGCAAAAGAGTAAATGGCAGCATTCACATTTACAAATGAGTTTGTGAATCATTTTGAGAAAATCCTAACAGCTGTTTCTTACTCACACACCTGTTCGTTGTCTTTTATATGAGATCCCTCGGGAATTGCTTCCACACCTTTCTCATCACCTGTTCTTCTAGAAGCATCCTTAAGAAATACAATCACTTTATCTTCAGGTAAGTATTCCGGGTCCCACAGGAGCTGATCATCATTTTCATAGACTAAATTAGTAAAAGCATAATGTTAAAAAAATTGCCAAAAACTGATAGTCTGTGAATCACTGAATAAGTCACTGGTGCATGGAGCTACATGCTGAGAACGGAGAGAGACAGTGTGGTTCTAGCATCTGCCTGACCTCCTTCCTGGGCCACATTTATAGCCTAGAGGATCAGCTAGAATCTGAACAAAGAGGAGGTGCCTGCAGGTCGGGTCTGATCTAAGCCTCAGTTTACCAAATCCCACACTCTCTTGGTTTGATCACCACCCCCAGCACTCACTGCCTGTATGACCACGGGCAAGTTACCTTCCTTCTGTCTCACCTGTCATGTGGATAACAAGAAGCCCAAAACAACGTCAGGATTTAAAGCAGTTAAAATAGTTCTATTAGTTATCATTGTTTTTTTTACAAGATGTTTAGACAACTGCTCATAAAATGTTAACACTTTATTTTTTGGTTGTGAAATTTAGGGCAATTTCTTACTCTCTTTTTTTATTTTTCTATGATGCTTGAAAATATATCAATGTGCATAAACCACTTTCATAAAAAAGACATTACTTTCTTAAAAAGGCGTTTGTTTCATCATAGTTTCCGTTACGATAAAGTTAAAGCCTAAATCTCACCAAAATTTAAAATGTGAAAAGTGTAAGACAGAACCTGTAGAATTTTAAATGATGAGATGAAAAAATAGATAAAATTAGGAAGAAACAGTCATAAGATTTAAAAAAAAAAAGCCAAAATGTGGCACCACAGCAACTAAGGCAAGAAAGTGACTGAGGAGTGGTGTGGAAGGCTGGTGCCCTGCTGCCGCGTGGGCAGAGGTCTGGACACACCACCAAGAGGAGAATGTGCAGAGCCAGCTCTGTGCCCCGATGGACACGGGGAGGACTGGACAGCAAAGGAAGAGAAGAAACAAAGCAGAGAACGTCTGAGGAGTCTGGTTATGAGGTGGAGACGGGTGCAGAGAGCTGAAGGAGGCAGGGCTAAAGGTTTTAGTTGTTTTGTTTGCTTGCTTTCAAAGACAGGAGTGGAACCTAAATACCGACAGGAAGGAACCAGCTGAGAAAGACCTCAGGAGACCCAGGACAACTGATGGTGTCAAAGGTCCTTGTAGATGAAAAGGAATTAACAGCTAGGGGAGCATCTTCTCCATGCCAGGCAGCGTGTTAAGTATTTTCACATAAGTCATGGTGCCCTGTCACCCACACACACTAAATTCTTTTCCTTTTTGTTTCCCCAAATAGCTGCTCTTCTTTAAAGTACAGCTCTAAGGACAATAGCTAGAAAACTTTAATAAACATCATTACTTTACTAACTTGAGGGTAAAATCCTAGTTAGATTCTAAATTCAGTAAAACTACTTAATATAAAGTGAATATAGATATACTACTCCTGATTTCTGTTCTTGCCTCAGTCCCTGTCCTCCAAAAGAGACCACAGCTCTTATATTCTGGGGTGGCAAGTGGGGAACAGACCATACCAGGAAACCCTGACTCAGGAAGGAAAGGGGAAGAGCAGGCCCCTGGGTCCCAGGTGGGCCTAAGAAACAGCACAAACTACCTAGGAGACATTTCTGGAAGCACTAGCAGTATTCCAGAAGCCCCGAATGGCTGCGGGACCCAGAGAAGTTGAGGAGTGGACAGCCACCACCAGATGGTGCCAGGTCAGGTTGGAACCGCGGCCAGCGGGACAGACAGGCTGTCCTCACTTCTCCTTAAATCAACATAATACCTCATTTCATGCAATTACAGTATGAACTCAATAATCACCACAACGTAAGAAAAAGTAGCATTTTCCAGAGAATAAGCTACATTGCTTTGACTGGTTCCAGACAAAGACCAATTATTTTCCAGTTAATTTTACATCTAAATAAAACGTTTATCTTCTATGACTCTGGGCAAAGTACTTTTTTTGTTATTTGATTTTAAAGAGGATTTCACTCTGTTGCAGGGGCTGGAGTGCAGCAGCTATACATAGGCACAATTTTCACACACCACAGCCTCAACCCAGGCTCAAGTAATCCTCCTGCCTCAGCCTTCCCAGCAGCTGGGACTATAGGCATGGACCACCATCCAAGTTGTCCATAATTAAACATCTGATATGGAAAGACTATAAGTACCAGCAGGAGCAAAAGAATTGAAGAACTCCACTATTATAACAAAACACTAAAAAACAATAGAGAAACAACATCTACCTATGTGATATTAAGAAAAAATTCTATAATGGCAAAAGAAAGAAAAAAATTACCTTTTAATTGATATGAATAAGCTGGATTTTGAAAAATCACATTTATTGAAATGTAATGGAATCTTCTGAAACTACTTAATTCTAAGTCAACTGCCAGCCTTAAATATTAGACCTTTTAAAAGCAATCACAAATATACCTACCTCATATTCCTGGAAGACATAATTTGTATACAATTACGAATGAATAAAAGAGTTCAGGAAGAGCTTGTTATATACTACACATTAGCTTATCAAAGTACTTCTACAGCGCCTGGCAGAAGCATAAATTCTGACTTGGTGGTGAGAGACTGGCCACTCTCTCCACAGGTCCCACTAGTCCACAGGTGAAGCTGATGATACCCGTCTTTGGACCACACTTTCAGCAGCAACACACTGATGTATCTCACTTTAGCTATTTCATTATCCAGAATGTAATTTTACATGCAAAAGTAATCAATTTAAGGTTGTCAAATAAGCAAAACTGGTCATCAAATTTCTAGCATCTGTGTGTCTATGGTGGCAGGGCAAGCCTTTGAGCAGTGGGAGGTTACTGTGCACCTGAACTAGGGCAAGGAGACAGATGCAGGGGGCCACAGACTCCCCATGGTAGACCCATGACCAACTCCCCAACCTGGAAAATTAACTCCCAGTGAAAAAAAGTCTATTTATTAGCTGCCACTTTTACCAAAAGAAGTTTTATTCCATATTTAATGCCTAAGTAAAAAATTCTACTGATTTCTGATCTATAATCAGCAGTATGGTTTAATAATAATGTTTACAATAGAAACTGCCACATTCTTAACCAAAGTCGCTGTGTTTAATAACATGGACTTTTAAGTTGACTGACTGAGATTTAACTGCTTGTTTCAACAGTTCTATTACCAACTAAGGGCACTGCACTTCTTCATTTTTCAGTAAGTTACTAAAGAATTAAAATAATCTGTCAAATATTCATCAGAAATAACTGACATGGTCCTTTGGTATTCACTGTTTAATAATTCCTAGCCATCTAAGATTTGTCAGGTAAAGCATGAAACCGCAACGGAGATTCGGTGAATCATGTCTGTCCCTGGGCCTTTTTGTTCTTTTCCTCAATAGCCCGTCTAATCTCAGTCTACCTAGCAGGTTGCCAGCCTGACACTGCTGCCGGCTCTGGCAGGTAACACTCGGTGATGGGGCTTTGCTGTGCATCACAGGCTGTTCACCAGAGTTCCCCATTCAGTCTTTCCACAAACCCACAGTGCTTCCTTGGTTTAGTACATGGGAGAAATAATAAAACACACGCACTTTGAAAAATCCCCTTACTAAGTAGAATGCTTTTCATCAGCCCAGCATCTCTTTGGGAATTATACCTTTCGCACATGGTCTGGGTGGGGCTGAAAGCAAGTACCCCCTGGAGTCCCAGGAATAAAATAAATAAGCCAGGACAAGCCAGAGCACTCATCTCCCTCACAGTGATTACTTCTGGCTGGGTATGTAATTCAAGACGAGTCAGTGGGGAGCTCTGAGAGAGGAGGAAATTCTCATTTTTGTTGGCTCTGCAGCCAAAATGGCAGTATTAAGGGTAAGTGAAGAGCTGCCAGTAGCCATCTCAGCCCATCTGACAACAAAGGGGAGAGAGACAGGGCAGGACACCTGATGCCCCATGAGCCCTTGCAGCCCCTGCATGAGGAGGTGCGTGAGCCAGACCTGCAGAGTCCCACCTAAGCAGCCCAGGAAACTCTGTTTTGCTTAAGCTAATTGAACAGGATTTTTGTCACTGGTAAGCAAAAGAGCATCAAGTGATGCTTTCTGTAAATCTCATTAATAAAAACTAAACATAATGGGTAAAATGAATTATCTGTTGAATATTAATTCCATTTACTGAGCGCTTACTATGTTCCAGACACTCTGCTAAGTGCTGCCCATAAAAATATCACAGGAGCTCTGCAAATAAATACTATTTGTTACTTTACCAATGAAAAGAAAAAGTAACAAGTCCAAGGTGAACCGTCTAGGTAGTGATCCAAGTTCACTAGTCTGTACCAGTTCCGCTCACACCATTCTGTACCCACCTCCTAACTCAGTCACCAAATGTTCACCAAGTGCTTATGCAGCAAGGATCAACCCGGTTAGTATCAAGGACACAAAGATGAGAAACAAATGGCTACAATACTGTCATGTGGAGTACAACTGATAATTTATATAAATTTAAGAAGCCATTACTAAATTTCCAGCTACAGAGATTTTGCAAACAAAACAGATACTGGTTCAAAGGAACCTGCCTGGAATGCTTCTGTAACAAATCTTACTCTGATCTGTCAACTGATTCCTCCAGAGAAAAAAAAGAGAAAGATCCCTACAATAAAGAAATCAGGATATCTTAGTTTTGTAGGTCTTTTTTTTTCTGCAGTTTTTGGCTGGGGCTGGGTTTGAACCCACCACCTCCGGCATATGGGGCCAGTGCCCTACTCCTTTGAGCCACAAGGGCCGCCCTGTTTTGTAGTACACTTTTATTATAAAAACTGAGTGCTCACCAAAGTAACGAAAAACATCCTGTGAACTTTCTTCCACAGAAGCCACTAACCAGTGTTAGAGCTCTTCTAGAGTTTGTCTAGCAGGTTTTCTAGTCTCCAGTAGAAGACCAGCCCCCCAACCGTACAAATCAGCACACCGCTGTCAGAGTTCTGACAGTATGATTTATATAGCAGTTTCGTAAATTTGACTTGTGTACATAGGGGACCCTAGGTGGAGGCAAATTCTGAATATCCCAACACAAAAGTTTAAATTTCTAGAGCCACAAAGGCTGAGGAAAAATCTCTGTACTACAGGGACCCCTCTGATGCAATGACACGTAGTCTGACCCTTACACAGATGAATATGCTTAGATTCTTAAAACGAGAAAGCTTCACAAATCACACCCTTTCCTTAAAAAAATTATGTACATATGATCACTTTCTAAAATCATGTTAAAAATGAAAACATTAAGCCAGAATTAAAAGCATTAAAAATTAGAGATTGGGATTTACACTGTTGATATTTAAGAATACAAACATACTAAAATAAAAGATAAAATATATTGAGATAACTAAAACTGTCTTTATCCATAATATGAATATACTATACAACTAAGATGTTTCCTATCCATCTACTAAATGCATTTTCAAAGATAAGCACTACTTTCATAGCCAAAATTTTTAAAAAATTTAATAAAAAGGAACAAATGTCTTTCGGCTTTTCATTTATTTGCAAAAAGAAAAAACTCAATGGGAAACATGTGTTAACCATTAATAACATATAAGTAGACTCTAAAGTTTAAATTTTAACTTAATTTTAATTTATTTTTGTACACAGTCACAATGTGTTCACAGAACATATGCACAGAATTCCAATACGTAACAAGGTCACTCCCTGGTAGTAGCTTCTGTGTTCCTGTATGTTGCAGGAAATGGACGCTGTTAAACATTTAAATATAAGGTAAGTTTTTAGAGAGAAAGCTAGGGAGAAATAAATAACAAAAGACACCTATAACTAACTCCAAACAGCTTTACTTATGTGAAGTTGATATGTGGAGAGAAAATGAAATAAAAGAAATGAAGAAATGTTTCTAGCGCTGAGTGATGTCATACTGCACATGAACTCATGAAAGCACAGCAGTCTTTCTGGAACCCATCCGAACAGACTTTTAAAAAAGTCCTCAAGTACTTTAAATTATTAAAAGTATGACTTACCTTAGGGACTTTTAGATAAAATGGGGGAAAAAAATAATATAAAATTTAATAAGATGCTTTTCTAAATGATGAGGCTCATAAACATCAAAGTACTCTCCTCTAATATTGGAACTTTAAGAAGTAAATATGCTTTTTATATCAGTTGTTTACTCTGAAATTTGTTTTTAAACCTCCCAGTGATATAAAATAATCTGGTAATAAAGATTAGAAAATGGTAAAGTTCACAGCACATTTGAATGTGGGGGAAAGAAATAAATAAGTCATTGAAGAAGCATTTGCTGTTTCTTTTTGGGGGCTGGACTTTTATGGACAAAACTGGAAAAACAGTAAATGTATTTCTTCTTACAGAAATAATGCAGGGTTACATAGTAGGCTATTGTGTTCTTACCACATTTTTACATATAAAGTAACATTTCATCACTTTGAAAGCATAAATTCAGCTGTTATCACTTCACTAACAACCCACCTTTTTCATTCTCTTTGTATTTACAAATGCCCACTGGAATCTCTGCTTGAAACATGGAGCCGACCATAATCTCCTATTTTAAAAATAACAAAAACATTAGTAAAATCTAGTAACACAGATTTTATCTCCATTTTCTAGCTTTACCATCTTCTTAGTGAACTGCTCCTGGCTTCTCTGTCAGGAGATACAGATTCAACCAATTAACTACCTCAGGTGTATTGTGAGAATGAATGAGTTAATAATAGATAAGAGCTTGGATATGATTGGACAGAAATGTTAGTAACAATGAGGTGAAATGCAATGTAAACAAGTAATACCAACTGTACTTCAAAATACAGAGAAAAAGAAATAAAAGTGAATTCTGATTATTAATAAGGTAACTGCAAAACACCTAGTAAGAGAAAGTCAAGTTCAAGTATGTTCAGAGCATCCACACTGCAGACTGTGGTCTTACAGCAGGTTTCCTGTGTCCGGCAACTGTCTGAAATGTAAATGCTCAGGTCCTTCCCCAAAGACAGAGCAGAAAGTGTGGGGACAGGGCTCAGCAATTAGCATTTTCACAAGTTCTCTAGGTGACTCTGACATTATACTTAAGTCAGAGAAGTGGAGCTTTACGGTAAAGGATTTATGTAAATTACTCAGTAGGGCCAAACCCATGAAAGTCCAAACACAACAGCTAAGTGGTTAGTTACAGTCTGACTTTCTATCCTAGGAAACAGGAGATCCAACCTGAGATTTCACACTGTAGGCAGCCCAGATTATACAGACTCTCTTTGATCTGGTGGCTAAATGCTAAGAACAAATTTAAAGGCATATTAAAAAAGATGACTTGGGCAGGAAAGATACAAAACCACGGTTTAGAAAAGTTTGGATAACTCTCAGTGTTTGAAAAGTTGCTTTCTCCTTCTACTGTTTACCCATATTGACATCAGGGTCTCATTTTACCAAGTGTAACATCAAAGACACGGTCTATGTAGGAAGGTGCTGGTACACCTGCAGAAGAAAACAAGTCTGTCTTTCTTTTTTTCGAGACAGAGTCTCGCTTTGTTGCCCTTGGTAGAGTACCATGGCGTCACAGCTCACAGCAACCTCAAACTCTTGGGCTCAAGTGATTCTCTTGCCTCAGCCTCCCCAGGAGCTGGGACTACAGGTGCCTGCCACAATGCCCGGCTATTTTCTTCTTGTAGTTGTCATTGTTGCTTGGCAGGTCTAGGCCGGGTTTGAACCCGCCAACCCCAGTGTATGTGGCCAGTGCCGTAGCCTGAGCTACAGGTGCCGAGCCAAGTAAGTCTTTCTCTTCATCAGTTTTCCAAAAAGTACCACCTACGACACACCTTCTCCACTGTCACACAGGAACTCCACCACAGTCCTCTACTGGCACTCTGTGTGCCACTCATAACTCTACTCACCTGTGCCTACCAATGAACAGATTGCCCAGTATCAAACTTGGCTGGGGCACTTCTAAAATACCAACATCTGGATCATTCCAGTCAACTAAATTAGAACCTATTATGGACGACCTACTCCAAGGGACTAACATAAGGCCAGGAATGAAAATATAAAAAATATAAGACTAGTATAAAGATAAAGCACTTTATTTTCTTTGAGTTCAGAACATTTTTTTTGTTCTGTAGTGTAGGTAAAAGAAACAGGATTTAAGATCGTTAGGTATAAGGTATCTTCCATGTAATTTCCTTTTAGTCTTCATCAAGCCCTATAAAGCTGACACTGCTATTCCCCTATTACATGTAAGGATATGAAACTCAGAAAGTTTTTCTCAGGAACACACAATCAGCAAGATTCAGGGTTATAATGTAAACTCAAATTTGATTTCAAAGCTAGCCTAGTTTTTAAAAAAAATCCAATTCTATCCTATAAGCCTTAAAAAAATGAATCTCTGAATTCCAACCATCATCTACTACAACAAAATCATTCATCCTGAAAGAAAACCATCTGAATTTACTACAACCTGCTATACACTGCGTAATTTTTTTCTGAGGAAGGTTGGGCTAATACCCCAGCAATGAAAACTTCATCTCTCCCCATATTCTCCTTCTGAGCTTTTGTTTGTACATTAAAAAAAAAAAAAAGTACTGAATGCATAATCAAATACTCTATTTGATTAAGACAATCAAAACAATATACGCTGAAGAGAAAGATACACCATGTATAACCTTGAGTGTGGCATAGAACACACTCCCAAGGCTCCTAGCAGGTTTCATCTTAATTCTGGATGATGCAGGAATCAGATAAAAACTGAATTGAAGAACACTTGCCCAAACAGGTCACACAAATAATAACTTTGTGTGTGTGTGAGACAAGAGTCTCATTCTGTTGCCCAATGCCCTGCCCATCATAGCTCATAGCAACCTCAAATTCTTGGGCTCAAGCGATCCACCTGCCTCAGCCTCCCAAGTAGCTGAGATTACAGGTGCCCACAAACACACCTGGAGAGTTTTTCTACTTTTAGAAGAGATGGGAGTCTCACTCATGCCCAGGCCGGTCTGTAACTCCTGAGTTCAAACAATCCACCCGCCTCAGCCTCCCAGAGCTGGGATCACAGGTATGAGCCGCTGGCCTGGCCAAATAGTAACTTTCGTGATGCCTGTTTTCCATCTTCAGTTTGAACACTTATTCAAATTAACATACACACCGCACACAATATGCACACACACCACACACAATGGACACATATACTACACACACCCCACACACACATCATACACACTTCAAATGTACATACCACAGACACCCCCCACACAGTGCACACATTGTACGCACACTGTGCACACACATCATACACACTGCACATGTACATACCACAGACACCCCTACAACACACACTGCGCACTGAGCTTGTCATCTCTTGCCATTCTAACCCATCACACTGACATCTACACAGCTTCTCACTGGTTTTATTCCATTAAACATTTAATAAAGCATTCACTTAGGTTGTACTTACACAATACCTTTCACAGGATGTCCCTCCAACCTACAGCAAAAACATGAGATCCTTGAGAAAAGGGGCCCCTATCTCTTAACAGCTACGTAAACAACAGGTATTCATCATTTACTGAATGTAGAAAATTACTCCTCTCCCACTCTTTCGATTTACATCATTAATTATTAAAAATTTCTGGCTTCCCCATATCTGTGCTAGGGAAGACAATGAATGCCTATCTGGAAACCCACAGAAACCTAGAATCCTTAGTAGCCCAGGCAAAGTTCATCTGCATAGTTCACTCTTCCTAACAGAAACTCAAAATATGAGCTATTGAAAATCACCAGCAAGAGAGTCAATTCATTTTTCTAGTTTGTGTGAGGCATCCTAAACCAGACAACTTTAAGCCAATTAAAAAAAAAAAAAAACAGGGAGAAATCTCAGTGTTAACTAATAATTAAACAATCTTGACTTTAAAAGCACAATGATTATTTCTATACTAAATTTCTTTCTTTTAAGAGACAGAGTCTTATTTTATCACCCTCGGTAGAGTGCCATGGCGCCACAGCTGACAGCAACCTCTAACTCCTGGGCTTAGACGATTCTCTTGCCTCAGCCTCCAGAGTAGCTGGGACTACCTGCCACAATGCCTGGCTATTTTTTTTGTTGCAGTTTGGCCAGTGCTGGGGTATATGAGGCTGGTGCCCTACCCACTGAACCACAGCACCACCCACTATACTAAATTTCAAATCAAGTCTAGCAAGAAAGACAAACAAACTTAATGCAGTTTTGTTTGACTTAAGGTAAGGTAGATGAGGTGATCAATCTTCCACCAAGAGCAACATCATTTCCTCTACACGATGATTTGTTTTAAACAATTCTTCATAATATTTCAACAGACTTTCCTAAGAGGTCAGTTGCTTTGCAACAACCTAAAATTATTCTTCAACTTAACCATACGATTAATTACATACTGGTATATAATTTTATAATTAAAAACTAAAGTCAATATTATCTTTTTCGATTTAATATGGAAATTAACTATGTACAGAGAAGCGAAATCTCTCTTCATACAATACACTTAACAATTATAAATAACTACATTAAATTCAATCATTGAGATTTTTCCCTTTATAAAAGAATACAGGGTAGATAATTTGGAATCTAAACTATCAAGCAAAATTTACTTAATAAACATCATAGCCTCTACACTTGCTTTCCATAATACATAAAATAAAACACATATGTGATTATAGGGTAACTAAGCTTAACTCAGCACTAGTTTAGGACGAGCTCAAGACTTGGATTTCTAATCTTAGCTCGAGTACTCATTTTCTCAATAAATTTCAATTGTTTCCACACTTACATTTTATTTTACAAAAAAAAAAAAAAGATACCTCTCACCTAGATGTATTAAAGGGGAGTCTAAACATTTACCAAACAAATGTCACAAAAAGAATTACACTGACTTTATCAATACACATAGTAAGAGAATAATTAGGCTTGCCTTTTTAAGTATTAACTTATCTAAGTTTGGGGAAAATACCATTCTAACTACCTTTTTCCAGTCTTCTGATGGAATATAATCTTCATCTTCTTCAGATTCTTCTTCTATTTCACTATCTAGAATAAATAAGACATCAATACTATAAAACAATTGCTTATCCTATCCACATCTATATACCTGTAGACTATTTTGTATCTACTTAAAATATTTGGATATGCCTAAAGGTATCCAATGAGTTAGACCAAGATATCTTTAATCAAATAATCAACCCTACCACAAAAAAAAAAAAAAAAAAAAAAAAGATGCCAGAAACCAATAAGCAAAAAAAGCATAAACCACCTAGGCAACTGCATTCTCATAAAAGTTTCCTACAAAAACTTCAGCAAAGAATTCATTTGCAGTCAAAGTTAACATGTTTCTAATATTCATTCTGCTATAACAACCTAGTCATAGAATGTATTATATGATCTCAATTTCTTTACATATAAATTAGGAGTTAGGACAAAATATTGGTTTTCCAAACAGCGTTCCTCAGAACACTAGGAATCCCACAGCACTGGTTACTGAGGAAGGCAGGAGGGATGCTAGTGTGTGTGTGT
>CAUYQV010141226.1:0-17300 GCA_963574575.1 Galagoides demidoff
CTGTGGTCCCAGCTACTTGGGAGGCTGAGGCAGGAGACTCGCTTGAGCCCAGGAGTTGGAGGTTGCTATGAGCTGTGATGCCATGGCACTCTACCCAGGGGGATAGCTTGAGGCTCCGTCTCAAAAAAAAAAAAAAAAATAAGGGAGTGAACCAGGACAAAGGAAACACATACACATTCCAGTTTAACAGAAAAATAAGTGACAAAGGAAAAATAAGGACAGGAAATAAAAGAAAATGCCCAGGATGACACTGAAAGGCACAATTCCTGCACAGCCAGAAGCAGACTCACCCCAGATTGTCTTTAAGTAGTGGTCACTGCAAGGGAAGCACTCTTTGTTGTAAGATTCGAGAGACATTTTAAAATAAACAGAAAGAAAAAACTGTTTTGTAGGAAAAAAAGAAATTTCTTGTTTCTGATAGCAGAAAGAAATTTCTCCCATAGACTGAATAAATACTAGTTCCTCTCCCTTTGCCTCTTGCGCCTGGGATCCTAAATTCTTCCCCTGTCTTCAAACTGAGAGCCTCTCTTGCTTTGGCTGGGAAAATACATGAAAATGGGACACTCTTTTTGAAATGAAAGTATAGTATACATACATTAAAATGCACATAAGCATTTGGTGAATTTTCACAAGTAAAATGCACCTGTGGGCTCAGCACTTGTGGCTCAAGTGGCTAAGGCAGCAGCCACATACACCTAAGGTGGTGAGTTTGAATCCAGCCTGGGCCCGCCAAACAACAATGACGGCTGCAACCAAAAAAAATAGCCGGGCGTTGTGGTGGGCACCTGTGATCCCAGCTACTTGGGAGGCGGAGGCAGGAGACTTGCTTGAGCCCAGGAGTTGGAGGCTGCTGTGAGCTATGATGCCACAGCACCCTACCAAGGGGGGACAGCTTGAGGCTCTGTCTCAAAAAAGATAAAATAAAATGCACCTGTGTACCTGGCACCCAGATCAAGAAACAGAATTACCAGCAAGCCTAAAGCCTCTTCCCAAGTCACCACCTCATCCTGGGTAAACACTGCCAGGACTTACAATACCATAGCTCTGTTTTTCCTGCCTTGGAACTTCACATAAAGGAAATCACACAGCATCTGGCTTCTTTCACTCAACCCTGTGTTTGTGAGTCATCTACATTGTTACTTATAGTTGTAAGACATTCATTCTCATTACTGCATTCTGTCCTGTGACTGTGACAATTTACGCTCCGTGAATGGGCAGTTCACCCATTCTGGGTCAGGAAAACAAAGGTGAGCACAGGTTGCACATAGATAATTTTCTCTGAGTTAAGCCTTGTTAATAATTCATTTAAGTGCTTGAGTTCAGGAGATGCCAACGTTATTTTTCTAAACTTTTAAATTAGACTCAAATTCAGCATCTGAAAATTGTCAGTCTGGCAGCTAACATTATTTTGAACGCTGAAATCTATTTTTGTAACCAAAGATGTCCCAGTCCTATGGCCCTAAGAATTATTTTTTCTTTGCTTTTTTACAAATAGGCATTCAACATTTGCAGGTAATATATATCAACACTTTACTGTATGTTGAAAACCGTACTAAACTCTTTGCATATATTATTACCTTTAATCATAACAACCACCCTGTGTAATAGTTTTACTTTTATTACTCTTGTTTTTTAAACTTTACATCACCCAGCACCTAGTATAGAATACCAGTAAAAATCAGGCACTCGGGCGGCACCTGTGGCTCAAAGGGGTAGGGCACCGGCCCCATATGTCGGAGGTGACGGGTTTAAGCCCAGCCCCAGCCAAAAACTGCAAAAAAAAAAAAAAAAAAAAATAGGCACTCAATAAATGCCTATTAAATATAGCAGTCAGTAAATAGTAGCAGCTACCACCTATTTACCTCCCTTGGTTATACCAGGCACTGTGCCAAATGTTCACATTCATTATCCTATTTAATCTTCCCAAGAAACTTGTGAGGTGACATAGGAGATAACTTTAGGGTTTTTGCCAGCTCACAAATCTCATTTTCTCTGAGAACTACCCATGTATGTGTCTGTACTATATGGCCCCACCCCTTTGGTCACAGTTGATTGGACCAGGGATGGGTAGTTATACAGCTCAGCCAATCAGATTCTTTCTCAGGAATTTTGACTTGTGTTGAAAGATGGACAGTACCAATGTGTAGTGTCGCTTTTATTACAAAATAGTGGAGAAAGAAGGTCTGTAGAGAAAAAAATGAATAAATAAGTGACTGAGCAGAGAGACACAGAAACAAAAGTCAGAGTCCTACCTAGATTCTTGTTTGCATCTCTGTATCCCATTCCAAGACCTCAAAAAGCCCAGATTTGAATTTTAGAAGTTCTCCTTTTTGGCTTTAAATGGTTCAAATTGGTTCCCATTAGTTGCTACCAAAAACAAATAAATACACACATAAATAAATAAATAAATCTAAACTAAGATAAGTAAATATTATTTTCCCCATTCCACAGATGAAGAAGTGGAGGCAAAGAAAAAGCAAAGTGACTTTCCCAAGGCCACACATTCAGTGAGTCACAGAGCAAAGACTTGAACCCAAGTACATCTAACTCTAAGCTGTTCCCCTTCACACACTTGTTCCTTGGTCCAAACCAATAAGACATCCGTTTACACAAGTACTCCCACCCGTCCCTCCCCCTGCTGCAAGCTTTTCGAGGGCTGGAGTCCTGTTTGACTTGCTATATTAGCTCCACCTGGGCTGCACACCATCAGGTGTCATTTGCAAGCCACCACCAAAGATATTTCACAGGGTTAGAGGAAATATCTTGTGTGACTAATGGGAAGTTAACAGGCTTTGTGGAAGCAAATTGTAGAGGCAGAAAAGTGGCGCATGGAACTGAGACGCTCCCTGACGACCTTGATAGACAAGCCAGTGAAGCCCTTATGTGGCCCCGTGGCCTTCAGCTATCATTCGAGGCCTCATGACCTGCCTTTCCCATCTTCCCTCATAACACACCACTCATTTGCATTTGACTTTGCTCCCAATACTGCAAGTTATCTGTGTCCACGAATCACCTTGGTCTCTCAACATTTGTACCACCACTGCACACACAAGTTATTCCCTCTCCTGGGACATCTCACCCTATGCTGTCCATCTGGTGAAATCTTAATTGAACTTTAAGCTCAGCTCAAGAAGCACAACCTCACAGATTGGGTTAAGTGTTCTTTTTTTCATGCACATATCTGGCACAGAAAACGTGTTGCTCTGAGACCACTTGTTTACACATCTGCCTCTCCTAGCAGAGTGTGGACTCCTAGAGAACAGGAACCTGGTTTTCTCTATCATTTTTTTTTCACCAGTTCACAGCAGAGTTCTGGACCTGTAGTGGGTAAGTATGTATGAGATGTCTGGGTAGACAGATGGGGTAAATGGATGGGGAGATGAGTGGATCGATGGGAGTTTGTACAGATAGATAAGTGGGTGAAAGGAAGGAAGAATAAATGCATGTGTAGGAAGATGGGGAAGCAGATAGAGGAAAGGAAGGAAAGATGGATGAATGGACAGATGAACTAAATGATGGGAGGAGGGACAGGTAGATAAGTGGAAAGATGGATGGGGACTACGTGGATAAATGGACAGGTTGATAGGAGGATGGAGAAAGTCTAGGCCAGCCCATGGGAGGATAGACGGGTGTATGGACAAATGGATAGACTGGTGGGGGAATGGATCAACCCGTACTGATGCCTACATGTCTAAACTCAAGGTTCAGTCCTTAGGTTGTCTTTGTGGCCTGGATACCTCTTCAGAGTTCTGCTGCCTGCCAATGACTCCTGAAAGTCAACATGTAGATAATCAAATTCATATTCATTTTCCCCAAACTTGATTCCCACCCAGTTTTCTCCTCCTTAGTGACAAACTACATGAGCCATCCAGACATACCAACTAGAAATATGGGCATTTTGGCTCCTTCCACCTCCCCAATCCCCACTCCCAAGACATCACCAAGTCTTGCTGAGTTCACCTCCCATGAATGTCCCCAACTGTCCCATCCCCCTCCAGCCTAGGGTCACCATTGCTTCCCTCCTGGGTTGGTATGACCACCACCTAGCCAGCTTCCCTGCCTCTATTTTGTCTTGCCCCAACCATGTCTCTGCTACCAATAAAGCTTTCTTTCCAAAATGCAGGTCTGCTTATACCTCTCCAGTATTATAAAAGACATTCTAATGCCGGGCGGTGCCTGTGGCTCAGTGGGTAGGCCGCGGGCCCCATATACCGAGGGGTTTGAACCCAGCCCTGGCCGAACTTCAAAACAAAGAAACAGTCGGGCATTGTGGCAGGCACCTGTAGTCCCAAGTACTCGGGAGGCTGAGGGAAGAGAATTGCCTAAGCCCAGGAAATTGGAGGTTGCTGTGAGCTGTGACATCATGGCACTCGACCAAGGGTGATAAAGAGAGACTTTGTCTCAAAATAATAATAATAATAAACATTCTAATGCTTTGGCTATCATGATCACAATTAGTCCTGGTCCTGCCCACTTCTCTGGCCTCCTCCCACACCCTGACAAGGTCAGGCTTTTGTGGCCCATCTATTGTTGCAACTTCACAGTGTATGGCTGTGACTCCTTGGTTAGCATGTGTCACCTCCTCTTGGCAGCGAGCCCCACAAAGGAGAAATTTTGTTTGTTTTGGCTTAACCTATTGAGGGCAGGTTTGGGTACAAATCTGGGTTCTGCCCCTAAGTAGACATGTGACCTTGAGCAAGTCCCTTGACTTGCTGCTGGATGTGAAAAAATAAAATAAAATATTGCCCAACTCTCAGGATGTTGGGATGATGGACTTAAATGATGCATGTAGTGAGGACAGGAGAGGAGGGGCTGCCTTTTACCCTTCGGTACCTGAAGACCTCTCCCAGGCCTGTGGAACTGGGGCTACCCTCCCATGAGAGATAGAAAGGGACAGCGTAATCCCTTCTCCAGCCAGGAGGAAGAGTGGGCAGGACTTATTAAATCCCCAGAATGCTCTAAAACCCCAAAGAAGAATTCTTTTTAACCTATTAACTTCATTAAGTTCCTTCTTCCCCCAAGAGCCTGCACTGGCTCCCTACTGCCTACAGCATCAAGCGCAGCATCCCCTACCCAGAGTATCACTCCCATTTCCCATCTGACCTCTGGCACCTCAGAGCCCACCCTCCATTCAGACAGCCCTCTTCTCCTACCTCTGTATGACTTCCTAACCCCAGGCCCTGCCCTCTGGCCTGGAAAGCCCTCTATCTTCAGGTTTTACTCTATAAATCCTTCTGCACTCTTCAAGACTCCCTCTTCCAGAAAGCCCACTAGGATTGACCCAGCCAACACTAATTTCCTTCTCTTCTGAGGGCCCAAGGCCCTAATGTCTCCAACAAAAGACAAGGCTCTGGTATAAGACAGACTATCTGGATGAAATTCCAAACTTACTGCTATTGGAGGATGAATTTTTTAAAGGGTGAAATCATGAATGTCATACAACCATAAAATGAACACATGTCAAAGATATTATTTAACTCATTAATGAGGGAACCAGTAAGATGTTACACATAATTCAAAAGAGAATCCAAAGAGGAGGTATACTTGGATAGCTGTTATCCCCCACCCTAAGATACCACTTGACATCACCGGACAAAATTCATTTTCAGCTCAAGGAACCAAAATAGTTTTCACATTACCAGTTTTCTATAACTTACAGAATAATAAAATAGTTCACAAACCACTAAAGAAACAAGTAACACTTAATATTCAATTAAAAGGACACCCCGTAATCTTTTTGTTTGAAGTGTTTCATAATCTTACCTGGAACTACTTAACCAGCTGTGCATCTCTAGAAAATCAGTTAACTTCTGCAGGCCTCAGTTTCCTCATCTGTAAGATGGAAGTAAAAGCATAAAACCCTGCAAGCTCTCAGCAGAGAGGAGCTCCAGAAGGCATGCTTCAGGAGTTACGGATACTTCCCTGCCCCAAGTTTCCTCCTTCTATGTCAGCTGCCACTTCTGAGCTTGTGGCTTTTGGAGGGCCCTGCCCTGCTCCCTGTCCCCTCTACATCATCCCTACCAAGTATAAACCAGGTCTCGTCCTGCATCTCCCCTCGAACCAAGACATGTTCAAAGGGGCCTTTGGCAAAACCAGATGGAAAGAGGAAAAATCTTCACAAAACTGGTGGGTTAGGTTTTCCTACCTGTCTGTTTAGAGCATAGTGTGTTCTCCATCCCCAAGGCAATACAGAGAACTAGGCCTGTAATTCAAGGCTGGGAAGACACTGTTGACACACAGCACCTCTATAAAAGGGGTATACCAGCAAGCAGTAACCTTCCCAGAAGGTCTGGTGGGATTTTTAGACAGACATCCCACCCAGAGAATGGATCAGAGGCCTGACGATCCTGAAGGTCTTTCCCCCTCCCCTCTTCTACCTTTAATATCAGAAGATTCCCTTAACAGTAAACTGACAAATTAGCCATCACTGTGGGGAGGGGAGAGGCGGTGAGGCAAAGAGGTTCAGAGGAAGAAAGTATGGTGGGGAGGTAGAGGCTGACCCAGCCCAGGGGACCCTTCAACACTTCCAGCCCATAGGCTTTTTTGGAATGAATGACATCATGGGCCTTGTTCTTTACAAACTGAAAGCATATTTCTTGGAATTCCCGGTGAGTGATGGGGGTAGGTGACATGAAGCATGTTCTAGGTCAAGTCCTCACAGCCCAGCACTCGGGGGCTCTCTGGGAATCTCACTGTTCTAAGATGTCAATGCATGATCCCCATATGCCCTTCCCTCCAGCCTCCCTAGCTGACCCTTGGGCAAGCGAACATTAGACAACACTAGGTTGCCCTGGTGCCCAGGAGATGCCACTACTGCAAATCTGACCCCATGGAAAAGAAAGCATCAAAAAATACAGCATGCCTATTGACATCAAGAGAAACTGGGTGGTGCCTGTGGCTCAAGGGGTAGGGCGGCGGCCCCATATACCAGAGGTGGTGGGTTCAAACCCAGCCCTGGCCCATGAAGATGTTTGTTGCAGTGTTGTTTAGAAGTGTGAAAACCTGAAACAAACTAAATGCCCAGCAATAGGGGATTGCTTAAATAAAATCTAGTACAACTATCTAATGTAATGCCAGGCAGCCCTTAAAAGTGTGACAGAGAAGAGGAAAGGAGAGGAGAGGAGATACAGTCCACTTAAGGACACTTGTAGAGTTATGCAACTAAAAAGAAAGGAAAAAAGAAAACTTGATATTAACAGTGGCTGCTTTTTTTTTCTTCTTTCTCCTTCTGGTATTCTCCAAGTGTACTACACTAATTTGTGGATGGTTAGACAGAGAGAGGTAGGCAGACATGAGCCAACTCCTTGAAACTAGTTAGATCCAGCACTAGTAGAAAACAGTTCTGGGTTCCAGTCTGAGAAATAAGGCAGATTTGACGACCAATGATGTTCAAATGGGGAGCGGAGGGGTATGAACTCTTTAGGACTAGAACCTTCCATGAGGACTCATTCAAAATACGCCACCACCACAACACCTACATAGACAGAGTATTGGCAAAGGAGAAGGCAACTACTCAACAACTGGAATATCCACCCTGTAAAGTCAGCAGTTGTCTTCTCAGGGAGATCAAGGTCACCCTGAGCAGAGATGTTCGTCTTTATCTTGGCCCCATCCCCCACACAGCACAGATGCCCCCATGACTGCCTCAGATGGAACAGTAATGCCCAAGTCTGGATCCTGATTCCTCCGTCTGTGGGGTAAGCAGTGCAAGAGAGCTCCCAGAAGAAACAGCCACCAAGAGAACCTGGGAGGTGTCCTCACCCACCCAGGCCCTGACCCCAGGGAAGCCCAAGGCTGGGTGACAGGCAAGGCCCCAGTGGAGTAGGGTTGTTTACTCCACCAGAGCCTGCTCTGCACCCCCTCTTCCCTTCTACTGCATCCCCATGGCTCTCCCAAGGCTTATCATGAACATGTTCAGTCATCGTCCTTTATTTTTGCTTTCCAGGCAAGGTGGCTTTTGAAACAAATCCATCCAAGGGGCTTTTGAATCCCCTTAACCTATAAATCCATTTCCTCACCAATAAAATGGGGGCTGGAGAGGGTCAGCAACAATGCATTTCACCTCTTCACTTACCAGATTTTAAGAGCACAGTCTGTGCAGATCCCTGTCCCCCACCCAGGAGCTGCCCTCATGGGGCTTCCGGGCAAGAAGAGATTAAATAAATGATTCCACGACATAATAAGGATGCAATAAATGGGTGCGATATCACAATGAATAAAGGTGGGCCTGGAGATGGGCAGGGATTTGTCCAAGGCCCCAGAATAGGTGAGGACAGAGGGCATTGGAAGCCAGCAATCCAGGGTTGCCCTAGGAACAAGGTGGCATCTGCCAGGGCTGAGCTCCAAGCCTGGGGCCAAGGCACAGGGTGGGGTGTGGATTGAAGGAAATAGGCCTGCTGGTGGCTCAGAGAGGAAGACTTCAGGCAGGCCTAGCTGACACCTGGCATGCCCCAGAACTCACCTGCCAGCAATTGGGAGCAGGAGGCCCTACCAGGCTGTGTCCCCCTCTCCATGCTGTCCTTTGCGTGTGACAGAGTTCCCCTGCTCTGGAGTGCCCAGCCTTGCCTCTGTTCAACCTGTCTTTCCATTCTTCCCTGACATATCGTTCGTCTACCCTTCTGCACGTGTTAGTCCTCCGTTGCCGTCTGCATGTCATTCTCTATACACGCCTGTCGTCGTCTGTCCTCTTCACACGTCTGCCTGGTGCGCCGGCCTCCCTGCGGCCCTCGGCCTTCCTGCAGCCCTGCCCCGCCTGCCGGCCGCTGTGTGGGTGTCGGGCTGGCGGTGCGCAGAGGGGCGCGGCTCGGCCCTCCCCCCTCAGCCCGCGTCCCCTGTCTCAGGAATGACCCGGGCCGCGGCGCAGCGGCTGTGAGGCCCCAGAGCCGCGCCGCCGCCGAGGGGGGCCCGAGCCAGTGACGGTGGCGTGGGCGGCGGCGCGGGGACAACAGGCTGCGGGGTGGGGCTGCGACAGGGCAGGGCCAGGGCCAGGGCCTGGGAAGCCGCCGCTGTCGCCTCAGCCTGGGATCGCCGGCGGCAGGTTGGCTCGGCTCGGCTCGGCTGCCCCGCCCCGCCCCGCCCCTGTGCGCCCAGCAGGCCGAGGCGGAGCGGCGCGCCCCCCGCGACGCCCCAGCCCGAGCCGAGTGCAGTGGCATCCGAGCGGGAACCGGAGCCGGAGCGGGAGCAGGAGCCGGGGACAGAGCGGGAACCGGAGCTGGAGCCGAAGCTGGAGCCGGCACTGCGGCGCACGGAGCGGAGCGCGGCAGCCAAGCCGAGTAAGGGGCGTGGGGCCGGGGGCTACGCTGGGGAGGGGTCGGGGAGGGGGTCCCGGCCCCCTTCCCCCGCGTTCTGCTGCGGCTCCGATGAACGCACACACCCGGGGGCGCCCGGAGCCTCTCCGCGCGGAGCGGGCGGATGCGCGGTCCGGAGCGGAGTCGCAGCGCGCTCGGAACGGAGCGGAATCCCAGGTCTCCCGCGGACCCGCGCCCCAGGCGGGCCACCAGGACCCGCGCGAGCCGAGGCTGACCCGGAGCACGGGCCGCGGGAAAGGGGAGGTCTTTGGGGCTCCGGCCTGACCCAAGTCCCAGACGGGCAGTCTCTCCATCTCCGCGCCCTCGGTTTCGCCCCTAAACAACCCACCCAAGAAGGGGAAACTGAGGCTCACTCTCCGCTGCGGTGGGAAAGGAAAGGGACTGGGGCTTTGCAGAGTTTAGAGCTTGAACCACCCCTTACCCCTTTGAGCCGAGGAAGTTTGACCCTCCGACAGGCGGGTCACCCTGGCCATGCCCCTGTTTCAGTGTCTGCGGCGGTCGCATATCTCAGCACTCAGGCGGGGAGAGCGAGCGTCCCCTCTGCACCTTCTCCCCATTTGGGGCAGACTTTTCCTTGGCGCTGGAAGAGTGACCCAGGCTGAGTCCGAGGCGGTGGCTCCGACGCGATGCGCAGCGCTGAGCGACATCGCCGCCTCTCCCCAAGGGCCCTCGGAAGCTGAGTAGTGCCCCGCTCAGCCCAGCTGACTCTGGGCCCTTCCTCTCTACCCACTGGGCTCCGCCGTCTGAAGGCTGATGATCGGGGAGGTCCCAGGGCTGCCCTCCTGATCCGGGCTGGAGGCTGAGTTGTTGGCTGGGCTCAGGCTTGGGAAAGGGAGGGCTCAAGAGGTCAGTGTGAGAGGTGTGGGTTTCAGGAGCCCAGTCCTGGGTCTTGATCCCCAAAGTCCCACGGGCATCTGCCAAGAGGATGCCCCTCTGGACTTTCTCCTCAACCGTCATGATTGCTCTACTGGAACAAGTGACTTCACCACCCTGTGCCTCAGTTTCCTCGCCTGAAAAATAAGCAAGATTCTGTTATGAGCAGAATATGAAAGGGCTTTGGAACCAGAAGGTGGGTTTGGATGACTTTCTGGCTGTATGACCTTAGGGGAGACACTTAAACTTCTCAGAGTCCTGGTTTCCCCATCTGAAGTGTGGAGAAGGTGAATTGGGGGGATTAAATGAGATGATGCTGGTGGGGGGCCTAGCCTGGAGTCTGGCACACAGCTAGTACTCAATTGCTATCGGCTATAGGTGCATTTTATGAAGTGCTCAGCACTAGTAGATACTGAGGAGCCATGGAGACATAACGCCCCCCTCCTATCTCTTCCTCTCCAAGGAGGCCTTTGAATCCCCCATGACCTACAGACATCTAATTGCAAAGCACAACTTGATCCTTGAAGCCCGCCCTTTCTCAGATGCTCCCTCCTCTGAGACTGTCTGCCCCACATCCGAGGTTCCCCTCTCTGCTCTGCCACCTCCTTCCAGGATGGAGATGCCTTCATCTGATTGTAGGGGGACTCCTTTCCTCTTCACCCCTGCCTGTCTCTCCTGCCCCATGCAGGGAAGCCCCACATGTTGCTCACACTCTGTATAAGGGAATTTGCACACCTCTGTCTGCTCCGGGGCTTGGAGGCTCAGGGAGAGTTGCTCTCCCTGAGGAGTGATCCGGCTGTCAGGCAGCTTGGACATGCCAGTGGTGATGGTTCAGGCAATGATAAGGGCAGGGAGAGAGCTGGGAGATCTGATGCATCCCAGCCTTGATTCTTTGCTGACTGATCACAGGTGACTGTTCATCCAGGAGACTGGGGCGTGAGGTACCAGAAATGATGGATCTCGGGGAGGACATGGAGCTGGTGACTGACTGAAAGGTTAGAACCTTAGAGCCAGGCCATCCCCAGGAAAGGATCAGCCCCAGTCTGTGCAGCTGGGGCTTCACACCCAGAGCAGAGCATACCAAAAGCCCATGGGCCTAGGGAAGGATGCTGGGCGTTCTGGGAGGATGTAGGTGTCAGGAGCACTGGTGGGAGAAAAGCACGATCTAGCTTGTGGACAGCCATGTTGGCCTCTGGCCACCTGTGGCCCAGCTACCCAGAACTGGGAGAGGGATTTCAGATGAGGAAACATGTCCCCATGTCACTTGGTTGGTACCTGGTGAGACAAACAGAATGAGCTGCCTCCTCTGGGCTCCTGCTACACAGAAACTCCCTCTCTCTTCTTCCTCTATAACCTCCCTGCCCTTCCCCCATTCACCTGCTTGAGTGTCACATTCCTACATCTTCTATAATCCTCTCTCCTCATATTCCCAAAGGACTTAATCAGAAACTAATTAGGTCTGTGTCTACTGGTCCATATGGTATTTGGAACACCACCAATAGGGAATGTGATGGGGATATAGGCTTTAGCATCGGTCTTTGGGAATATTCCACGGGACACCCTCAGGGAAGCGCTTGCCCTGTGAAGTGCTCAGAGCACAGGATGAGGCACAGGAAGGCTTAAATCTGCTCCCAGACTCCTAAAGGGAGAAACTGAGGCCAGGAGGGCTTCTGGATTCTGTTGGCAAGTGATTGCAAACAAGAGTTGCAGCTAAGAGCACAGGAGCTGCACTGCCTGGGTTTATAGCATGTATTCTGGGCAGATGACTTATCTTTCAAGGCTTCAGCTCTCTCTTGAAGATGGGAATAAATATTACACCATTCCCGGGATAGTGGGGGACCTGAAGACACAATATGGAGAAAGCAAATAGCAGGGTCCAAGGGACCTGTGCCAGTGGCCCTGCTGTGTGGGCACTATGAGCTTGCATGGCACACACGGTGCTTCCCAAGCATAAGCATCCCGTTTTTGACTTCTAATAGCAACTGTCTGACTAAGGTACTATAATTGTCCCCATTTTACCGATGAGAACACTGAGGCTTAGCAAGGTTAAGGGCCATCTCACTCTGTTAGATAGAATACTTAAAACCTCACTATGACTCATCATAATTTCACATTCATTTTGTAAAATTGATAAGCAGCACACTGTAACTTAGATGGCATGTAATTAGTTACTGGAATGATTCCTCCTTGTATAACTTCAATCCTTTTATGTCTAAGAACTGAAAAAGAATATATTACCTGTCCACAGGCTATAGAATTTTTACAGACACCTCTCATTTTTTCTGTTCAAACAGTAATCAAACTGATTTAAAATAGCAGCCTCCCATTCATTACCTACACTTTTCTCTCCATTTTCCTAACATCTGCATATCTTATTCATTTGTTTATTGTGTGATAATATAATACAAACTCCTCAAGGGCAGGAACTTTTGACTGTTTTGTTCACTATGATATTCCAAGAGCCTAGAAGAATACCCAGCACTTAGTATGCTTTGCAGAATTATGAAGTGTTTTACAAACATAAGATCTGTTATTGTTATTATTTTTGCTACCTGTATGGACTGATTAAAAACAGCACCTGAAGGTTCACAGCAGAAACCTTCCTTCAAATATTTGGTAACTAGCACTTAAGTGCCAGAGATAATTTGATGAAGGTTATAAACAATGGAGATTATGTTCCTAGTATCTTAATAAAGCTCCTTATCAGTAAGTTCAAAGACAAGTTGGCATTTAAAAAATCTTTTCAACAACAAAGGACATAGTCAAAGGCAATTAAATTAGCTTTAAAAACTTTCAATGAGTTAAACCATCACTGACTCAGTCACTTAATTACTTTTTAGTTTATCACAAAAGGTTTTTTCAAATCTTCATTTTAATGATTTTTCAGATTATAAAAGTCAGACATGTTCGTTGTAGAAAATTTAGAAAATCATAAAAAATATAAAAGAACATAAAAATCCTCCTTAATCCTACTACCACCCAGAGAGTATAAGGACTGTGAACATTTTAATCTGTTTCCTTTCTGATCTTTTTTGCTATGTATGAATATATTCTCCAGGGATTTTTTTTCTTTTATAAAATAAGGATCATGGTGTATACACAGTTCTATAACCTGTTTTTTTTTAATAACTTGAAGTTTTTTTCCTCTTCACCTTATGCTGAAAGTCTTTATGTTATTAAAACTTCTTGACAAACATGACTTCACAGCTATATAATATCTCATTATAAGAGTGTGCCATAGTATGCTTAGTCTAACCTCCCTTATTGGACATTGGGCTTGCCTCCCGTGTTTCACTGCTATAAATAATGCTTATCTATGTCTCTATTGGTGTTTTCTAAATCTGCTTTTTCTACACACTTGGTCAGGACCTATTTGCAGCTTACCAATGGACTAGTTTATGCAGTAAATCAAGCCTCCTAAAATCGGCCACGATATTGGGGAAGGGACCAGCAGTTGATCCTGTAGAGGGCTACTCTAGGTAGGTTAAGACAACATGGAGACCCAGTCACCTAAATGTGGCCGGGTCCTGCAGAGGCTCCCACACACCTGGATCCCCTTTCTACTATCAGGATCAAGTTACCTATTTGCAAACTTGGGTGCCTCCTGCCCACCTTTTTGCCCCAACCCCACTCCTAAATTCATTCATTCTTTCATTCAACCATGTGACAAACATTTGCCTTAGCCAAGATGTGTTCTTCTCCATTGGGGAAGTTACCAGCTGGGTCCCAGCTTCCAATAAAAACCTCCTATGACAAGAGAAAGATTTTCTGCTGCCTCAGGACCCCCACTTGCAGCCCCAAGAGTTGGCTCCTACCTTGCTGAGGCAGATGCACCCCTTTTGAGATTAGCACATCCCTGGAATTTCAGACTTTCTTCCAGCTCTGGGTGATCACATTCAGGCCCACAGATCCATGGAATACCCTGTGAGATAACATCATACACTCATTCATAAAATAGTCACTGGGTACTTCCTATGTGCCAGGCACTGTGCTAGGTGCAGGGGCACTGGGGTTGTCCTGGCTGTCTAGACTTGGAATCACTGCCTTTCCCATCTCCACCATCCATCAGTCACCCAGGCAGACACACAAATATCATCCTCAACTGCTCCCTCTTCCTTACCCTCTACATCAGACCCATCTGTCCCTATAACCCACCCAGCGTGTTCCTTCTTAGGGCCTTTGGCACTCTCTGCTCCTTCAACCTGGGACCATCTCTCTCAGGTGTCTGTCCCACTGGCTTGCTTCCTCCAGGCTTTGCTTACCTGTCACCCTCTCACCAAGACCTTCTGCAGCTGCTGTATCCAGATGAGCAATCCCCACCTGCACACACGGCCTCTGTGTCTCCCATCCTATTGCCTACCAACTCTGCAGCAGTTACTATTGTATCTCCACCCCTAGGACAGGGGCTGGGCTGTCAGAGTGCGGCTCACCAATCTATTCCCAGCACCCAAAGCCTGGGACACCACGACACTTGAACCAGTGATGGCAGCCTCTCCCCCTCCTCTGCAGTCACTGCTGCCTCCCTTGAGACCCCATGACCTTCTGCCACAGCTCCCATATTCTTGCTGCCCACCTCCCACACCCAGCCTGACCTCAACCTTCTTAAAGTGAGAAAAGCTGACCATTTTATCTCCTGATTAAAATCCTCCTAGGGGCACTCTTGAGGCAGAGAGCTCACTACCTCACCAGGCCTGTTCGTTCTGCTGAGTCTCAGTGTTGTCATCTGTGAAATGGGGATTTGTTTTGACACTCCAGTAAGCTGGCAGCATGTGGCAGCATTTGAGCAGGTGCCAGGTAAACAGGGGGACATCTCATGTCCTATCTCATGAGGCGACCCACTCCTGCAGCCCTTTCCTTTCTGTTGCCCATGACATGAAGCTGATCACTCATGAGTCTGGGTGCCAGGCTCCCCTGCCACCAGAGACCCCAGCTCTCTCCCCTGACCTCACACTCATCTGCCCAGGTCTGAGTGTCACAGCAGTGTCACAGTGTCATAGCACAGCCCAGAGCAGAGGTATTCCAGGAGTGGGGACATGAAGGGGAGTGACGTGGACTCACCACACACACCATTCAGCCACTTCAAAGCCTGGAGTGCCACCCGCCCGCCCTCGAGTTCCCAGCCAGACAAGCCAGCCGGAGATGAGTCACCAACAGGAACAAGCCTCAGATGCTGGGCTCAGAGTGAGGCGGGCAGGGGAGAAACGACCCAGGCGTGGGCCTACAATCGCCCAGCAGCTGGGGGGCCTGCCCCCAGCCCAGTGTCAACCTATCTGTGCCCTCATCACTGTACCCTCACTACAGTGCTGGTCACATGCAGGGACACTAAGGGTGGGCACTTGCTCATGCAGCCCCCTCCCCCCATATCTAGTCCTTTGTCTTGATGGCCCCAACAAAGCTCCACTCCAGCCTATGGTCTGATGCCACCAAGAAATGGTTTTCCTGCCTGGCCTCATGCTGAAATCCTGAAGTGGGGGAGGGGAGGAGGAGACCAAAACCCAAAGAGCCCCTCCTTGTGTTTTCCTGGGATTTTGTGGGACACGTTGTAGGTGCCTGGTAAATGAATCAAAGGATGCAAGCCAGGGTGCTGAGGGGTGCAGCGGTGCGTGCAGAGCACTGATTGTGTTGCGCAAGGCAGGGAGAGGTAGCCCTGGCTGATGTCGGCATCACTGTCACCAAGGGTGACAAGATGCCTGGGAAGCATCTCAGCTCTCTACTCAGGCATCCTCCTCAGCCAGTTGAGCATCACTTAAAGGCAGCCTCAGTATGTCAGCTGTGCGTTAGCATCGGGCCGAGCTTGGCTCATGCTGATGTTTCCACCAGCTATTTCGCAGAGGCCATGCCGACCCTCTGTGCTGATGAGCTACTAGTCTAGGATAATTTAGGACCAGAGCTATCCTGGAAGGATGTCCAGGAGCTGCAGAAGCACAGCCACAGTGACTGTCCTGTCTTCAGCAGTCAAGCCAGACCTCCCTGAAGAGGCCTATTGAGCTGGGCCTTGACAAAAACATAGGCGTTCTCCAAGTGTGGGGGGAAAAATGGCAGGCCAAGGAGAGGGGACAGCCTGGGAGAATGACAGGTCCAGGAAACAGGCCAGCCAGTGCACCTGTGCAGCAGGACAGGGTCCTTCCCTGCACAGCTCCTTCTCCATCTCTTCTCTGTGGAATTGAATCAGTTTCTCTCTAAGCCTCAGTTTTCTCATCTGCAATATGGGAATGATTTTCCCCACCTCAAAGAGCTCGTTGCACTCTCACTGGTGATACCACCTGGCACATACAGGTGTTTGGTAGATGTGAGACACACCAATAGCCCCGAATGTCCAGAAAACTTCCACATACGGAAATGCAGCCAAACTGCATTGACTAATAATTGGTTTTTCTATTTAACAAATGAATCAGAGACCCATCTTTGGAGAGTCTCTGCTCCAAAGTCTGATCCTTGAGTGCTAATAGCAACTCTACTGCTTCCTGGCAGTGTGACTTTGGGAAATTGTTTTGCCTTCCTGAGCCTCGGTGTCTTCACAGGTAAAGTAGATAAGAGGCTGTGACCTACTTCAAGGATAGGGAGCGTGTCCCCCTCATTGCACCTGGAGTGGTTAGACTCTTTTCCTCTTGGCTTCAGCTGCCAGTTTTCCCCTACAGTGGGCCCACTGGGCTTGGCCCTCTTGGGCCCCACTCAGCGCCCCCAAAGTGCAGTTTGGTTTCTGCAAACCAAGTGACCATACCCCCTGGAAAACAGGAACGCCCTCTGCCTGCAGTTCCCAAAGCCTCAAGTCACTTGAGGACAAACTAAGAGAACTAAACCAGTTCAGATCTTTAGCAGCGTGGGAGAATGGGTGACTTTTTGAAAATGTCTCCTCTATTGCAAATGGGTGTCAGAGGGACCTGGCACTCCCTCACTGCCCTAGCCATCCAGGCATCACACCAAGTTCATGTGGGGAGAGGGGGAGGATTTAGGAAAGAAGGATTTTCGGCTCGGCGTCTGTGGCTCAATCGGCTAAGGCGCCAGCCACGTACACCTAAGGTGGCGGGTTCGAATCCCCAGCCCGGGCCCGCCAAACAATAATGATGGCTGCAACCAAAAAATGGCCAGGCCTTGTGGTGGGCGCCTGTGGTCCCAGCT
>CAUYQV010141229.1:0-37060 GCA_963574575.1 Galagoides demidoff
TTGTGGCGGGCGCCTGTGGTCCCAGCTACTTGGGAGGCAGAGGCAGGAGACTGGCTTGAGCCCAGGAGTTGGAGGTTGCTATGAGCTATGATGCCATGGCACTCTACCCAGGGGGATAGCTTGAGGCTCCGTCTCAAAAAAAAGTAAAAAAAATAAAAATAAAAATAAAAATAGAAAAACTAACCAGGCATCGTGATGGGCGCCTGTAGTCTCAGCTACTTGGGAGGCTGAGGCAGGAGGATTGCTTGAGCCCAAAAGTTTGAGGTTGCTATGAGCTATCATGATGCCATGGCACTCTATCCTGGGCGACAGAGTAAAACTCTGTCTCAAAAAAATAAACAACAACAACAAAAAAAAAAAAAACCATAATTATGAATGCCCACAAACATCAACCCAGCTACTGCATCCTCGGAACCTGGGCCAGCTAACACAGAGGTACCTGCAGCTTGTCCCCAGCCTTTTGCTATTACCTTTCTAAGCACCTACCATGACTGAATCATGGTATTTGGGTATAGCAGCTTCTTATGATGCCCCATTACAAAGATCTGGGTAGGTCAAAACATAGATGTTCCACAGTCCCCAACATATATTGTTGGTGAAGCAAATAGAACAGATATCTTAGACCATCTGTGCTGCTGAACAAAATGCCTGAAATGGGCTAATTTATATAGAACAAAGGTTTGTTTTCTCACAGTTCTAGGGGCTGGGTAGTCTAAGACAAGGCACCAGCAGGTTCGGTGACTGATGAGGGCTGCTCTCTCCTTGAGTTGAAGCTCCAGCTGTGCTAATGTGAAGCCTCTTGCCTGGGGGCCTTAGTCCCCCACTTACCAGGAAGGAGCCCAAGGACTTAGACACTTCTAAGGGCCCCAGCTCTCAACATCAACATACTGGTGCTATGCCCAGGACTCCCCCAAAGACCACAAGTCAAATTAAAGACAAGTCATTTTACTGATGAGCCGGCCAGCGACTGCCCCAGTGTCCCAACATGGGGTTTCTGAGTGCAGCTCCAAGTTGTCTAAGGCTCTGATTTTCATAAGGCAAAATACTTCCAGGGGATAGATAAACATAGTCATAGAAGCAAAGAACAGCAGTTAGGGGAAATCACAAGGGCAAGGCGGTTTAGTCAGTTTACACAATGATCACAAGAGCAATGAATAATTTTACAAAGCAGGTACAATCTGCAAATGTCCTAAGGTAATGTAAGTAGGGGGACTCACAGGTGAGGTTCATAAACAACAGGATCATAAAAAGCTATAATCATAGGAGCTCCGTGGTCAGTAACTTACAATTTTAGTTAAAGGCATTTACAGTTACACTGGGAGGGAAAACAAAAGGAACTAGTTTTGAAGGTAAAAAGGAGTAAATAGTAATATGGAGTTAAGCTTGTTCTGTTAACATTTCAATATTATATACGGATGGAATGAAGATCATGTCAAAATAATCACAAAGGGAAGGTTGTCACTAGGGTAGTTAGTGACTTTTATTGTGTATTGTGTATTATTAATACACAATATTAATAATTTTACCAGTTCTAAGCAGGTATACTTAAAATACTATGCAATGGACTGGGAGGCAAGTGGAACCCGTTTTTTTCTAAAGGGATAAAGTGTAACAAAACAACAGAATGGAATCAGGCCTGCCACCTGCTTGGCCTTCCCACTGATTCTCTGGAACAAGAGTTATAAGAAAATGGAGTTAGGCTTGCTTCTGTTTCACCCTAACACTGGCAACTCCCAATTTTGGAGAGGACACATTCAAGCCTCAGCTATAGTGCAGGTAGAGAAAGCAGACGCTGTGTGCAGAGGCTGGGCATCCATGTGCACACACTGAAGCTCTGGGACACCCAGGTGCATGATAGCCAAAGCGGGGGACGGACCTAGGCCCTGGAATAGGAAAATAACTCATTTTTTCAGCACACATTACTAAAAATATAAGATGACACAGCTGGGACCCTGTTGTAGGTTGAATTGTGTCCCCCAAAAGATATGTTCAAGTCTTTTCTCCCCACACCTCCAGATTTGGCCTTATTTGGAAGTGGAATCCTTGCAGATACAATTATAGTTACGATGAGGGAGATGAATCCTCCGCTGCAAGTTTAAGGGAAAGCAAGTCCTCTGCCACCCGACTCTAGACATCTGGCTTCCAGAACTACAAGGTAATATACTTGGGTTGTTTTAAGCCACCAGTTTATGGCAGACCTGGCAGACGAATACAGACCTTCCAAGCAAGTAAGTGCTGGAGTCAGGAGTGGGTAAAGTGACTCCACACGGGGGAGGGAAGGTGTTGAACCCACAGTCTGCAGGGCAGCTGGCCTGCCCCAAGGCCCGGGGAGGCAGGACTCTCCCTCTGCCAGGATCTGTGTCAGGATCAGAGTTTTTCCTGCACCACTCCTGGCTTAATAAATGCAAATGTAGATTCTTTCAAATGCTAATCAGGATGAGGAGGAAGCCTCCAGGGAGGAAATAGAATAAAACCCAGTGCCTACTAGTAGAAAGAAAGAAGAGAGAAAAAGAGAACACAGGGGGCAGGAAACCCAGGTCTGCCCACATGCTGTGTGCCGTCCATGCAACAAACACAGGTCCAGAATGCACCTGAAGGCCCAGGTCGGTAAGGGGTGGGGCTCAGTGACCTGAGTGGCAGCAGGGAGGCCATAAATTACCACATTTTACCCAACACATTTGTGGAAATTAACATGGACAGCAGCAACCCACAGGCCAGCTCCTAGGAGGGCCATCGGGCGGCACCACTGAGGCAGCCAGCAAAGCCAAGCAGAACTCACCCTGCAGAGTTGCCTCCAATGGCCAGAGAGCTTGCTGAGGCTGGGGTGGTAGGACGCTCCCTAGTCCAGAGAGAACTAGGTGTGGGCAGGTGCAAGGGGGCAAACAGTACCACAGGTCCTGCAGGTGCACAGACACAGACAGGTATGCACAGGCACAGGCACACATGTACACGCATGCGTGCACATCAACACTCGCATGTGTGTGCACAAGCACACGTGCACACACATCCACACTCGCATATGGGTGTGCATGTGCACACATATATGGACATGGGCACACAGGCTCCCGTATCCATGCACTGCAAATGCATGCGCACACCCCAACTTCAAGTGCTTGCCACAGAGCAGCCACTACCTACATCTCTACATAAATGTTCTTGTTCCAAAGAGGTCAACAACACTCCTCCCACTCCAACTCAGAGGAGTGAACTAAGACAGCAATGTGACTGTCTTGCAGCAGGTGGTGGTGGAGCCAAGGCTCCACTCTGGGCAAGACACACTCTCATAGGCAGGGGTCCTTGGCCTCCTCTTGCCCACTCTGAGCAGAGTTCAGGGGAGACAGACCAACACTGTCCTTTCTTCTTCCTTTCCAGAATGTTCAATCCTAAAGCCAGCAGTGAGATGCAGTGATCCTCACTAGTGACAGAGCCACAAACCCCAGAGCGGAGCCAGAGGACACCAGCTCCAGGACTGGAGTTGTGGGCTCAGGGGAAAGATGGCAGGTTGGCCACAGAGATTCATTTTCATGTTGATTTTGCTTTGATTTTTGTCTAAGAATTCG
Source organism: Galagoides demidoff (assembly GCA_963574575.1). NCBI lineage: Eukaryota > Metazoa > Chordata > Mammalia > Primates > Galagidae > Galagoides > Galagoides demidoff. The sequence continues at coordinate 3,561 of CAUYQV010141229.1, forward strand.
GTGAGTGCCACCATCTTGGCATAGAAACTGGCCTCAGAGCCCAGGAGGGTGTGGGCCCAGAGGAAAGGCCTTGGTGATTCGCCTGTGCTCCAGGGCCAAGGCTGGTCCAGAGAGGTGCTGCCAGGAGGTCACCAAGGGCCCACTGCCAAGGCCATTTTTCTCTTTAAGTGCATCACTAGTCTGTTGTCAAAAAACACAAATTTCCTAAAGAGAAGAAAATACAGTGAGTGGGGATGCGGCCAGTCCATCCAGGACAGCCACTTGTCAGGGAGAACCCCCTCCTTGGTCCCAGATACCAGGAGGCCGAGGGTTGACACTCCTCACAAGTCCTGCCTTGAAAGTGGGTCTGCACTCCAGGTGGCTCTCAGAGGCCTTAAATAGGCTGAGCCGACTGTTTCTCCAGGGCTAGGAGAGGGCCCCAGGATCTGACCGGGCTTACCTGTGCCACAGGGACACCTGAAGGAGTCCCCTTAAAGCCTGGCACCAACATGGCTGGCATCACCCGCTCACCCCACCTGTTGGGATGAAAGCATTCTAGGGAAGGAGGCTCCCTTGGCCACAGAGGCCCCATGACTGTAAGCACAGCGCCACCAGTACTTGCCCTTTCAGCAAGTGGGGGCAGCCCTTCCTAAGGCTGCACCCCCAGGCTCATCTACCACCCGCCACTTGATGTGACCCAAACTCAGTTCTTTGTATTTTTTCTGGAGCCTGACCCATGAGCTTTTCTGCATCCCCTTTAAGATAAAAATCAAATCTTTAAAGGCCATCTTCAAAAAACACAGAATGGCTGGAATTAGATAAAAATAAAGCTTACCCATTTCCTTTCAGGAGCTTCCTGCTTGTCTGAAAACATGTTGAGTCAGCAGCCCCTTTGGCCAAGAGGAGCCTCCTGAGGCCCCTCCGTCTCCTGCAGAGGACAGGATGAAGACCATGTTGGTTCCAGCAAGTGTGGTGTCACAGGAGGGGACAGCGGCCAGACCTGCCAACTTACTGGTGATACACTGTGTGTGTGGAGCTTCCCACTTGAAGGAAGTGCATCCATCCTCAAAGAACTCAAAATTTCACTGCAGCCCACAGAGTTTCAGAGCACAGGGTGGGACAGCGATCATGTCTGCTTTAACATCAGAGTGTGATCTTATTTGGAAGCAAGGTCCTTGTAGATGTGAGGTTACACCATAGTAGGAGAGGTGTCGTCAAGTGCGTCCCCAGGTCGCTAGGAGGCTCCATCTTCCCTGCACCACCAGCAGCTCTCTGCTCTCTTTAGAGTAGCTACTGGCTCTGAAACAAGAGAGGAGGTGCAAGAGGACCCTTTTTAAAAGATTTTTCCAGCAGTCCTTTCTGTGCTGCTCAGGGAGGGCCAATAAGGTGTTGTTCTGGATTCCCACCGTAACTTAAAGGGAAATTTTCACAATGTCCAGAGCCCTTGATGTCCTACAAAATGAAAGAGGAGGATGTCCTCAAATTCCTTGCAGCAGGAACTCACTTAGGTGGCACCAACCTTGACTTCCAAATGGAACAGTACATTTACAAAAGGAAAAGTGATGGCATCTCCATCATAAATCTGAAGAGGAACTAGGGGAAACTTCTGTTGGCAGCTCCAGCCATTGAAAACCCTGCTGATGTCAGTGCCATATCCTCTGCGCATACTGGCCAGCAAGCTGTGCTGAAGTTTGCTGCTGCCACTGGAACCACTCCTATTGCTGGCCACTTCACTCCTTGAACCTTCACTAACCAGATCCAGCCAGCCTTCCGGGAGCCTTGTCTTTTAGTGGTTACTGATCCCAGGGCTGACCACTGGCCTCTCACAGAGGTGTCTTATGTTAACCTGCCTACCACTGCTCTGTGTAACACAGATCCTCTCTGCATTATGCAGACGTCGCCATCCCAGGCAACAACAGGGAGATCCCTCAATAGGTCTGATGTGGTGGAGGCCAGACCATGAAGTTCTTCAAAGTTGTTTCCACCATCTCCCAGGAACATCTGTGGGAGGTCATGCCTGATCTCTATTTCTGCAGAGATCCTGAAGAGATTGAACAGGAAGAGCAGGCTGCTGCTGAGAAAGCTGTGACCAAAGAGGAATTTCAGGGTAAATGGGCTGCTCCAGCTCCTGAGTTTACTGCTGCTCAGCCCGAGTTGCAGACTGGTCAGAAGGCTGCAGGTGCCCTCTGTGCCTACTCAGCAGTTCCCCACCGAAGACTGGAGTGTCCAGCCTGCCACTGAAGACTGGTCAGCAGCTCCCACTGCTCAGGCCACTGAATGGGTAGGAAAAACCCCTGAGTGGTCTGCAGCTGTTCTTCCACAAGCTCTTCAACAAGATGGAAATAAAGTGGGAAGAAAATAAACATCAGTTTAAAAAAAAAAAAGGATTTCTCCATAGATATTGATTATCTCTCTTTGTCTTCCTTGGTTTGGTTTCATTGGTTGCACTCTAATTTCCAAATTGCTTTGTTCCAAGTGTTCTAAGTTCCTTAAGCCACTTACAAATGTGAACCTGTTATCAGGAGGGTGTCATCTGGCTCCAGGGCGTGTCTCCCAACCTAATATGCAAGCCACGGTGGGCTCCCTGCCTCTGCCCTGCAATTCCTCAGGCCAACCTGGACACCCACCTTATCAGGAGCCTGTCAGCAGTAGGCCTGCAGATGAGGGCTGGTCGGCCACCACACCAATGATGTAGCTGCACCATGGAGGCGCTTTTTAGAGCCCTAATAAGTTGATTATTCTCCTGGCTGAGAGATGGACAAGCTGAGACTTGGGCAGTCTGATTACGAAGGGCAGCAGCAGACTCCGGTGCAGTTTCAGACCCTTGAGCAGATTCTCCCCATCTTATATCCAAAGCTCCCAGCCTCCTCCTCCGCCCAGAACCTCACTCATATTCAAAAAGAGCAGTTATGGGCAAGAGACATGAACAGAACCTTCTCTTAATATGACAGATGACAGGCTCGGCGCCTGTGGCTCAATCAGTTAAGGCGCCAGCCACGTACACCTAAGGTGGCAGGTTCGAATCCCCAGCCCGGGCCTGCCAAACAACAATGATGGCTGCAACCAAAAAATGGCCGGGCGTTGTGGCGGGCGCCTGTGGTCCCAGCTACTTGGGAGGCAGAGGCAGGAGACTGGCTTGAGCCCAGGAGTTGGAGGTTGCTATGAGTTGTGATGCCATGGCACTCTACCCAGGGGGATAGCTTGAGACTCCGTCTCAAAAAAAAAAAAATATGACAGATGACTGGCTAACAAACATGAAAAAATGCTCATTATCCCTAATCATCAGAGAAATGAAAATCAAAACCACCTTGAGATAACACCTAACCCCAGTGAGAATGGCCCACATCACAAAGTCCCAAAGCTACTCTAGATGCTGGTGCAGATGTGGAGAGAAGGGAACACTTTTACACTGCTGGTCGGATTCCAAATGAATACAGTCTCTTTAGAAAGAAGTATGGAGAGTCCTCAATAGGCCTCCCATTTGATCCCACAATCCTATTACCAGGCATCTACCTAGATGAAAAATAATCATTTTATCATAGGGATGTTTGTACTAGATTGTTTATCACAGCTCAATTTGCAATCACCAAGATGTGGAAACAACCTAAGTGCCCACCAACCCAACAATGTATTAACAAACTGTAGTATATGTATACCATGGAGTACTATTCCACCATAAAAATATGGAGACTTTCCATCTTTTATATTAAGCTGAACGGAGTTGAAACACATTCTTCTTAGTAAAGTATCACAAGAATGGAAAAGCAACTATCCAATGTACTCAGTACCAATATGAAGACAGTAGACCATCTAATACATGCCTGCACAAGAGAAAAACTCAATTCAATTCAAATTGGATGGAGGGGGAACAAGGGAGAGGGGATAGTGGAGGAGAAAGGGGGATTGGTGTGCTCCCACTTAAAGGGCACAAAGTAAAGGTATATGACACACCTCCTGGGGATGGGACACTACAATAGGGACTCCACCTAACATGCAAACATTGTAACCTAATCATTTGTATCCTCACATTAATCTTAAATTTAAAAAAAAAAAGAGCAGGTGACATGAAGCTGTCTTCTCTGACAAACATCACACTGGCATATTGAAAGCACAGATCCATGAACTTTTTTTGACCAGTAGGTGAGCAGTTTGCACAAACGTGTAGCTTGCCGTTGGGTCCTCTTCCTAGAATCACAGTTGGCACTAACACCCTGAACGAAGTTTCCCAGAGAGCACTTTAGGGTAGGAGGAATCTCCCACCCGAAACACACACACACCCTCTCAGGCAGCCTCTGTTCTTGACCTTGAGAAGTAGAATTGCTGCATGAACCAGCAGCACATTCAGGCAAAATGGAAACTTATGTCTACACAAAGACCTGAGCACAGTGCTCACCACAGCCAAGTGGGCACAGCCCAGGTGCTGCCCATCAACAGGTGAATGGATAAACAAAAATGTAATCTAGCCATGCAGTGGAGTGTTACTCAGCCACAGAAAGGAGTGAAACACTGAAATGGGCCACAATGTGGATGAACCTTGAAGACCTATTGAGTGAGAGAAGCCAGACACAAAGGGCCACATGTCCCATAGCTCTGTTTATATGAAGTATCTGGAACAGGCAGATCCACAGAGACAGAAAGCAGAATGCAGGGTCTCCTTCTGGGATGATAAGGAGGTTCTGGACCTAGGTCCACACTCCACAGCACTGTAAACGTGCCAAATGCACCCAAGTGTTTGCTTTAAAATGGTGTATGTTTCATGAATTTCACCTCTATAAGGAAGCAACAGCAAGTGGGCCCTACAAGGCCAGGTAGGTAGTGTGTGGGAACCTCCTTCCATCTGGTTCCATGGAGGCCCCACACCCTTTCCTATCTGAAACTGAGCTGTGTGCCACTCTCTGATTTCTTTGCCTGTGTTCTTCAGCTCCCCACATGCCCCCACACAGTGAGTCTCTCTGTGGACATTCCCATCACATAAGCCCATTGGATGACTCCAGATGAGCCGACCTGGGCTCATTCTCCTTGTTATGGTGCCTCTAGCAGGGTAATGTGGTGTCTACACACCTTGGGGGCAGCTGCACAGCGCAGCGACAAAAGCGTAGCATGAAGAAAGGGGTCCTAGTGCCTGCCGGAGAAGCCAAGATTCTCAGACAGCTCTGCCCTGTTGGTAAAGAAACAGGATGAAGAGCCCCTCCATTGTGGACCCTACCCACTGCCCACTGCCCACTACACACGAGACTGTGCCACCAGCTGGTGCGGCAACTTGGGTGTGATCTCTATGTGGACGCCCAGCCTATGGTCCAGGAGCCCCAAGAGCCTAAAATCATCTCATCATGTGAGGCAAATGGCCTCACTGATCGTCATCAAGGCTGAAGGCCAACACCAAGCTGTGTCCACCTGACCCCATAAGTAAGGAGGCTTTTCACATCTTACCTTTCCACAGCACCCCACCCAGAAGGCCAGAGGCCAGACCCAGAGTCTCTGCATCCTGCCTTTCCAAGAGCATCCAGCAGACAGCCTGAGAGACCTGATTTCCTTGCTCCTGACAGGAGCCATCCCAGTCTGCACCAACAGAGACCACAGCTGCCCACTCGACAGCCACCTTCCCACATCTTCCCAGCTGACAGAACCCGGACCTGCCCAGGTATAGGGCAGGTGTGTGCCTAGGTCTGGGCCCAGTTGTAAGGCAAGTATGTACCCAAGTGTGGACAGGGGGGTACCCAGGTATGGCTCAAGTGGGTGCCCAGGTATGAAGCAGGTATGTGCCCAAGTGTGTGTCCAGGTATGGAGTGCCCAACTGTGGGACAGGTATGTGCTCAGGTATGGGGCAGGTGTGGGTCAGATGTGAGGCAAGTGCGTGCCCATGTATGGGGCAAGTGTGTGCCCAGGAAAGGGGCAGGTGTGTGTTTAGGTGTGTGCTCAGGTACAGAGCAAATATGTGCCGAGGTGTATGCCCAGGTACAGGGAAAGCGTGTGCCCGTATGTGGGGCAGGTATGTGCTTAGGTGTGTGCCCAGGTGTGGGGCAGTCCTATTCCAGGGTAGTGCCAGTGTGAAAATGGGCAAAGGACACGTGGGACACCAGAAGGACATTCTGCCTTCTGGCTGCTGGATGCAATGGAGGATGTGGTGTCCTGGTGGCTGTGCTACCCTGTGGCCTTGTGAAAAACACACAAGACAAAAACCATATGCCAAGAGCCAAGTGTAGGCTGTGCCAGCCCAGGCAGGACCATCCCTCCTCACCCCTAATAGCCCTGAAGCAGCATACTAGCAGCCGGTGAGTTCACAAAATGCTCTGGGCACAGCAACTGGCTCCTTTCGGGGCAGGGATCCTGCCTGAGAACACAGGTCACCCAGATAGGAGGTTTGCAGCCATGTGCAGATGAACCCACATGGGAGACCAACTGTCTATGAGGGCTGTTTGCATGGAAGAGAAGAGAGGGAGACCCTTAAGGAAGACTGGGTGCTGAGAACAGTCACCCACAGAAAACAGGCGCAGACCTAGGCCTGAGGGCTGATGAAGAGAGATGGCTGGGAGGTTTGCTAGGCAGGGGACAAAGCCTACTCAAACACCTGGCATGAGATCCACACTTACAGTCTTCCCAAACAGGTGCAGAGCCATGTTGGATCTCCAAAACCCACTTCCCACATGCACACGCACACAGGCAAGCACACAGACACACACGTGTGCACACGCACTTGTCCCCACTTCCTCCTCTGCCCACACAGTTGTTCCCTCAGAATACCCTCTCTCCTTGGCCCAGAGTATTTTGAAATGACTTTTACATGTCTTGATTTAAAAGTCAGACATTACCTACCCTTTTTATTCTGAAACCAGGCAGGTAGCAGAGCCTAAAACAGGCACTAAGCGATGTCTGGCAAAGAGGGCTGCAGGTGGCCAAGCAGCCCTGGGGTCAATGCGAGACCTCGTCCCAGAGCTGATTCACTGAGTGTGCCCATGGGTGTGACATGCGTGTGCATAAGTGCATGCGTTTTGTGTGTTCCGAGAGGTGAGCTCTGGAACAGTTATCTCAAAGAAGTATTAAGCAAGCTGCAGATGTACTTTTAAGTTTTCTGGTAGCCACATTCAGAAAATGAAAGGAAACAGGTGAAATTGATACTACATTTCATTCAACCTGATTATCTAAAACATTACCATTTTACCAAGTAATCAATACAAGTTCCTTAGCCTCTATTTCCCTTATATTTTGTGTCCTTAATTTCACACCAGGTGAGGATTCCATACTCAGAGGGCACCAGGGCTCCAGCTGGCCACATTTCCAGGGTTCAGTGGCCATGGGCAGAGGTGCCATGGCAGGTAGCAAGACTCTGGAACACAGCAGAGGGAGTGATTACAGTCAAGCCTTCTGTGTGCACAATCTCACCCTTGGCAGGGCCTCTCCACTGCCAGTCCCTGGCACTGTGCCCAACCAGAAAGCAAACAAAATGCCCAAAGCCACTCATCAGCCCAAGGATGAGGACCAGGAGGAGCCAGGGTGGCCAGCGTGGCTGCACCCAACCCTCTGGCCTCAATCTCCATGCAAGGGCCAGCAGAGGGCTTCATCATTCAGCCTTCAACTTCTGTACTCTGAAATCACAGTCCCAAAAATGTTCCAAAGGACTCTGACAACTTCATCTTGAAATGGCATCAAGAAACCAATAAAAACTATCCATGACACTTTCCTTTCAGCTGCCAAGACAGCGCCCTTTGGGACCACATTAAAATTCAGCAGGAGTGGGTGGAAAGAATGCATTTTCAGTGGGGGTGTTTTTGTACATCTGCAATTCCGGGACCGGCACCACAGCAAGAAAAAGACTTAGGGAGAAACCAGGAGGCATTTTTATTCCTGGGAGCATCATCGTTTTGATGCTGGGACCCTGACCCAGGTCCCAGGTCTCGGCCCCCTCTTCAAGGGGGTGTATGCCATAGGCCTGCCCCAGAAGGCTGTCCACAACTCCCACAAGTTGGTCTCTCCCACCTCAGAGCAAGATATTTCCAGCCTGATTAATTTCAGAGGCTTCCAGTTGTGGGGGTGAGAGTCCAGGTCTCTGCTGAATGAATCCACATGTAACCCAATTCACAGAAGCCAACACTGTTGTAAATGATGCCCACACGGAGGCTCCTGGGCACACACCAAGGCCTTTACTGGCTCAGGCCTGAGCGCTGGTTTCCGTAAGGAGCAAACTTCCCCTCTGCCACTAACAGGGTAAGAAACAACATCCGTGTTTACAACATGCCATCCACACACAGTGACGGATGACAGCAGCCTGTGGAAACCCAACGCTGCTAAAAAGTGGCCAAAGTTGGGCAAATTCTTAATTCTGTTCCAGTGGGTGAGGGGGAGGTTAGCTGCCACCAAAGAAAGAGAACACGGGCAGGAAAAGGGGGGACACACCAGGAATCTAATTATTTTCTTTTGTGCAGTGAAACATGTCACCAGCTTCCAACCATGAAAGTCTAACAAGCCTTGCTGAAGGGAGGAGGGAAGCCGTAACACTCCTGTCATGCCCGTACCCTGCAGTGCCCAGCACAGGGCTGGCCCAGACCTTAAAAATGTGGAATAAAAGCAAAATCGCACAGGAAATAAAAGCAGAGCCTCAAAGGAAGCAATTGCCCGTAATTGCCTTTATCGAATAAACATTCTCTGCTACCTATCTGTAGGGAGCCGGGGCCGAGGGTGGGGGTGGGGTGGGGGATGGTTTTAGTCAAGAACAGAGGGGTAGGGGTGGGGGCTGAAAGAGGCATCTAATTTTATCTGGCTTCTTTCCAACAATAAAATCTAATCCATCATTTTCTCCTGGTGAAGGCTCTTAATGAAAATTTAGAGAGTGTGACTGAAACTTAGAATTCCCCAGGGACGCTCCTAGGAAAGTGTCTAGCAGCCATAGGAAACTCACTCCAATCCAACCTGCCAGAGAGAGTGGCCACGTGTGAAGCTGGTGGGTTTTAATTTGGCTCTAGGACCATTGTGCCCCATACTGTGTCAGGAAACTGTCCCTGAAAATGAGACCAAGTGCTGAGGTTCAGCCAGCCGGCCTCCTCCTGGGCAGGGCTCTGGGATCCAGAGTGGTTTGCAGCTCATAGTAGAGGGCCTCCGCTGCGAAGCCAGTGGGAATCAGCAACCAAGAACCCAGGCTTAGCTAATGAACCAGACAAGAAACTGGGCAACTCTGCCTTCCAGGGGACACAAGGCAATGTCCAGAGACGTGTTTGCTCATCACAAGTCAGCAGGCAAAGATCAGGGAGACCTTCTTCTCACTCTGCTGTCCTCACACCTCCTGACCACACCTAGACCTACTCATCTCCCAAAGACTCACCTCCAAATCCCACCCACCAGAGATCAGGCTTTCAGGGGGTAAACAGGGTGGGGGGGACCCACTCATGCAGCCATAGCAGTGGGGTCACTATGTGACTTTTGTGTCTGGCTTCCAACATCTGCATCACGTGCTCGAAGCTCAGCTGCATTGGAGCGTGAATGTTGCTCTTCCTTTCACGGCTGAGTAACACCTCACTCCTTGGAAGGACCCTACCAACTCACCCACTCTGCCAGCCAAGCATACCCTCACTGCTTCCACTTTTTGGCTGCTATGAATAATCCAGCCAGGAACATTTGTTAACAAGCGTTTGTTTGAGTCCCTGTTTTCAATTCTTTAGGGTCTAGACCTAGGAGAAGAATTGCTAGGTCTATGGTAATTCCATGTTTAGCTTTTTTTTTTTTTTTGGCTGGACATACATGACCAAAGGACTCAATTTAGAAAGAAATTCCAGGCTCGGCGCCTGTGGCTCAATCGGCTAAGGCGCCAGCCACGTACTCCTAAGGTGGCAGGTTCGAATCCCCAGCCCGGGCCTGCCAAACAACAATGATGGCTGCAACCAAAAAATGGCCGGGCGTTGTGGCAGTCGCCTGTGGTCCCACCTACTTGGGAGGCGGAGGCAGGAGACTGGCTTGAGCCCAGGAGTTGGAGGTTACTATGAGCTGTGATGCCATGGCACTCTACCCAGGGGGATAGCTTGAGGCTCCGTCTCAAAAAAAAAAAAGAAAGAAATTCCAACAACACTAGCTCACAGCCACCTTGAACTGTTGGGCTCAAGTGATCTTGCCTCAGCCTCCCAAGTAGCTGGAACTAGTTCTTCTATTTTTAGTAGAGATGGGGGTCTCACTCTAGTTCAGGCTGGTCCCAAACTCCTGAGCTCAAGGGATCCTCCCACCTCAGTCTCCCAAAGTGCTAGGATTACAGGTGTGAGCCACTGCACCTGGCCTCTATGTTTAGCTTTTTGAAGAAACACCCAACTGTTTTGCACAGCTGGCTGCACCTTTTACATTCCCAGCAGCAGTGCATGAGGGTTGCAGCTTCCCCACCTCACCCACACTTGCCATTTTTTCATTTTGTTTCGTTACCCCCATCCTAGTGGCTGTGGAGTGCTCTCCTGGTGAGTTTCATTTGTGATATGCTGGAGATTTTTTCATGTACTTCAGGCCATCTGTGTCTGGAACCCTTGTATGGACAAGGTTTCAATATCCCCTCCTAGGGTGCAGATGCCCAGCTGTGAGGGTCACAGGGTCTCCAGCACCAGCCCAGGCCCTGCAGAAAGGCTATTTATAGGTGGCAGCACTTTTGGTCAATGCTGCCTAAAACAGACCTGGAAACAGGAGCAGGGGGATCTCAGTATTTTAATGTTCTCCTGAGTGTTCTATTTTTAAGGGTCTTCTTTAATCAAAAGACATTATACTTTATTTTCTCCTGGGAAGAAATGGATCCTAATTATCTCAGAGCACAAGGAATAACCCAGAGCCCAGCTTGGCCCCAAGCCGGCATAACCTAGAATAGTGGCCACTGCTTCCAAACCACTGACATGCAAACCCACCACAATCTTAAACCCTGTCCAATCCATCCCGGAAAGGACTTCAAGAACCAAATTTCACCCTCATGCAAAGAGGAAAATTTTAATGTACAAGCCAGACTACACAGAGTGATACCAGATGTCACCATTAAACTTCAAATACAGGCAACTATCAAATGCAAACGCAGCCCTCTTACTGATTCACAGTTACACCACCACGTCTATTCTCTGCATAGAGAGATAGAGTATCTCTTTAATTTTTCTGCCTATGATAAGCAGGCAATCTGAATTCGTTTCCACAGAAGAGGGCGCTACATAATTCCCAACAGACATACTTCTGAGCACAGGAGCCAGGATAAAACAATGCATGTTTTAAATCTCTTATGTTTTAAGGCACCTCTCCCTAAAAACAAGCGCGATGAAAGAAGCCACCTAAAAGTCAGAAACCGCTTTCTCTAGCTTCATGAAAATATGGGTATGACCCCCTCATACTCCAAAGCTAGAATTAAGTTTCTAAAGGCAAACATTCTGAGTCATTTTAATGTGCCTCCATCCAAGTCTCATCTGCACTTGGGGTGGAGGGTGCAGATGTCCATGGCCAATTGCAGGCAGGGTTGCTCCAAGTTCTTCAAGACCCCAGAAGTTCACTAAAGCTAAGTTTAGTGCCCAGAGCGAGCCTTATTCCTAGGGGTCTGGGCACCAAGGGTCCTCCGCCTTCCTGCTCCTCCTCCAGGGTCTCTCTGCAGTTGCAGTCACCACCCTTGTGAGGGTATCTGTCCACAGCCCAAGGGGCTCACTGTGGCCATTTCTTGCATGGGGAAGAGCCATGCAATCAGATGGCCTCAGACCTCCAGGGTGCCAGAGTCCAGGTCGGAGGCCCCAGGTGAGTCAGTGCCACCATGCACCACAAACTGGAGCCCCAGACATAGCAATTTGTCTGTCATGGTCCAGAGGCGCAAAGTCCCCTCACTCCCTTTGAAAACTCCAGGCCAGGACCCTTCTTGCCTCTTCCCGACAGGCTTAGTGTTCCTTGGCCTGCTGACACTTCCCTCCAGTCTCTCCACCATCTCCTCATGGCCATCCCTCTGTGATGGAGGCACAAGATCATTGGATGAAGGTTCATCCTACCCCAGCATGACCTCATATTAACACTATGATGCCTACAAAAACCCTATTTCCAAATGAGGTCACACTGTGAGGTTCCTGGGGAGCACTGTTCATCCCAAGACCCTAGAGAAGGGCTCTGAGGAGCCTGGGCACCAGATACTGTGAAGAGGCAGGAAAGGCAGGTGGGCTCATCCTCACCTCCCCTATAGGCCCCTCACATTCACCCCAGATCCTCCACCTTCCCCACACGCTCCTCACCTCCCTGGAGGCCTCCTCCCTCACTCATCATCACAACTTGGCAATGTTTTGTTCTAATGAAAAGTCATTTGTCTGCTGGTAGATTACATGCAATCCTGACCTTTTCAGTCATTCTAGTGAGTTCCACAAGCATGTCACACACTAGAGGAGTAGATGTGGGCACAGGTGGCCCCAGTCCCACTTCCCACCCACCATGTCTGACCAAGTTAGGTAAACTCTGTGACGAAGGAAGGAAAAAAACTCTCCCTCTACCCTCTTAGGTTCAGCGACGGGGTCCTGTGAATTAAACTGACAAAACACAAGTTAACATGAGAAAAAAGTTTATTAGCAAGTACATGGGAGCCAACAAAAGAAATAACTGGCTCAGCAAATAGTTAAAACTAGAGGCTTATATACCTATTAGTAGGGGAGGAAGCAAAGAGAAAAGGCTTCTTATGGAAAGAACAAATAGTTTAAGAAAGATAAATGGATTTTTTAGGACAATAGAGGGATGAACAGGTTTGTAATAATGCAGGTATAAGTGATCTTCTGTCTCCTTTAGGGCCATAAAATTCCCCCAGAGAAGTGATTTGGAGCATGTTTTATTTGGATTCTGTCTTTTAAGAACAGACCCTCCCTGAAGAAGGAATGTACAGCAACCCTTATGCCCCAGAAGTTTCTGCTTGCACTGAGATAAAAGAAGCTCTGAGAAATCTTTTTTTCTGTATCTGTTGATCTCAGTTGCCTTCAGCTCAAAGTAATCCTCAAAGTGGCAGATCTTGGTGGCATATTACGGTCCCCTTGAGGACCTCTGCCATGACACAGTGACCCATCACCCAGTGCTGTAACCAAGTCCTCTAAGGAATGCTACTTTATGGACTCAGGGCTGCTTTTCTGCTAAGACCAATGTCCTGGCAGATCCTCACAGGGGTCCTCAAACTTTTTAAACAGGGGGCCAGTTCACTGTCCCTCAGACTGTTGGAGGGCTGGACTGCGGGCTCTGGGACGAGTCGGCTGCTAAGCAAGACAGGCAGTGGCAGCAAAAACACCCGGTGGGCCAGATAAATGTCCTAAGCGGGTCGCATGTGGCCCGCGGGCCATAGTTTGAGGACACCTGCTCTAAAACCTACTCCATCTCCCAGGTGAGAATGTTTAAAATACTCAGTGAGGGAAGAACTAAGAAGTGAACACAGGCCTTGGCCCTCAGGAGTCTGGGTGAGGCAGAGGGGAGGAGCCAGCCACAGTGGCCCTCACTCCAGGAAGAGCCAACAGAGCTGAGGAAGGGGGGACTGGGCATGTGGGGGCCTCCCCCAGGCCAGCCTCAATATATGATGGCCACAATAACACCCTCAGGCAGAGCGCATCTAACTGTTTCCTGAGGGCTGCCCACTACGCCACAACACCAGGTGGGGAAGCACCTTGCCTGTGCCCACCACTCTGCCAAATCTCTCTCGCATTTACTTTCAGCACAGCAACGGCTGTGCTCAGAGTGTCTGACAAATTCTTAGGAATCATAACACATCAGAGTTCCTTCCGCTTGGAATTAGAGGAATAAATTCCCTCCCCACTCACAAAATATACAAATGCAAGTGTTCTTAACTTTCTGTGAAACTGGAAGTGCATGTGGCCCAAAGGTTTTGTCAATTTCACAAGCCCTAGATCCTGCAGTGAGCCCTTTTATAATTTGGCAGTCATCCTCTAAGTTATGCCCTGTTTGAGTTTATACACAATTTGTTTTTTTTTTTAAGTGGGACCTGCTCAGATATTCTTTGATATGTGATCGGACAATTAAGTTCATGAACTTTTCCTAGAAAAAGTGCTACGTTTCTCATTGCGGAATATCACTATCACAACTACTCCCCTTGGCCATCTGGTGACTGTAGTGATATTCAGCAATGAGGTATGTAGCACTTTTGCTAGAATGAGTTCACAAACTTAAGTGCCCAAACTCAGATATCTATTTTCTCTTCTAAGAGAAATGACCCTGAGAAGGTGAAATGGAGTATTATTACATCACAGTCCTATGTGTATTCTATATCCAGCCACATGGTTCTTTTTTGGGGGGCAGTTTTTGGCCAGGACCGCGTTTGAACCCACCACCTCTGGCATATGGGGCTGGGGCCCTACTCCTTTGAGCCACAGGTGCCACCCTTTTTTTTTTTTTTTTTTTGAGACAGAGTCTCACTATGTCGCCATGGCATCAGAGCTCAGAGTAACGTCCAACTCCTGGGCTTAAGCAATTCTCCTGCCTCAGCCTCCCAAGTAGCTGGGACTACTGGCACCCTCCACAATGCCTGGCTATTTTTTGTGGCATTTGTCATTATTGTTTGGCTGGGGCAGGGTTCGACCCGCCAGCCTTGGTGTATGTAGCTGACACTGTAATCACTGTGCTACAGGCACTGAGGCAGCCACATGGTTCTTTGAGATGGGAGACTGGCAACAGTTCCTGGACATGGTGCAACTAAGACAGTGAGGACCACCACACCACCACCATCACCATCACATAGTCTTCACCATCCCCACCATCATCATCACAACCATCATCACCATCACCATCATTACTATCACCACCCACCACCATCATCATTACCATCACCACCCACCACCATTATCACCACCATCACCATCATCATTACCATCACCACCCATCACCATCATCATTACCATCACCACCATCAACATTATTTCTATCACATAGTATTCACCATTATCATCATCACAGTCACACTATCACCACTATCACTGTAGTCTTCAGCATCACCACCACCACCACCATCATCATCACCATTACCATCATCGCCATCCCATCATCTTCACTATCATCACACAGTCTTCACCGTCAGCACCATCATCTTAGCTGACACCCAGGGCTGGCTGTCAGGCCTCTCCATGTATTATGTGATCCTCACATTGTGAGGTAGGAGTCATTAACCTCAGTTCACAAGGGAGGGAACCAGGATACAGAGAGGTTAAAACTACATAGCTAGGAGGTAACAACACCAGAGGGTGAACCGGGTGATCTGGCTTCAGAGTAAGCACTGTCCCTGGGACCACAGACACCTGGAGAGCCAGATTTCAGGGCGCAGCACACTGGTGGGTACAGGGGTAGCCTTGCCTCTCTCCCTATTACCACCCTGTTTCTAATGCAGGGAACTCTGATCCCTGGGCAGGGAAATGAGGCAGCCTGTGCCCTGTGCCGCAGAAGCTCCTCAGCCTCCTCTGGGGAGGAAAAAGGGGGTGAGTGATGATAAAACAGGAAGGTCTGGCTTGTGCAGTTCATACACAGCTGAAACAATCCAGATAAGCCTGGCTCAGCATTTAGTTTGATTTTCTGAAGATGGACCTGGGAGCAGGGCTGGCTCTTTCCTACTTTGAGTGCAAGAAGAAACCTCAGCTGGGGAGGCCACAGGGTAACGGGAGCAGACAAGCGAGGGTCTGGAGGAAGCTCTAAGCCAACAGAGAAGGGTCAAGAGATGCTCTCACTGAAGACAGCAAGAAACACTGCAGTTACATCCTGCCCAGGCCACATGGGGCCACCTCAGGGTGTGTAAAACTGTCCATTAGCCCATGTCTGAGGGACCACAGGGAACAGGGTCTTGTTAAGAATGTCTATAACAGCCAAGAGACTCTGTCGTCACTCAGCTTAAGGCGTATCAGTGGAGAATGGAACCAAATGTGCTTTTTCTAGGGGAGGAAACAGGCTTTTTCACAAACCAGTCATCACCAGGAGCAGGTAGGTGTAGGTGTAAGGGCCCAGATAGCAATAGCTGGCACCTTCCTCCTCTCCCCCCCACCCAGCCCTACCATGCAGCCCACACACTCACACACGTTCACCCTCTCCTGCCCGTGGCAGAAGCCAGTCCTCGAAGACCAATAGGCTGTGAACAGAGCCACTGTTGTTGGCCAAACCACCCTCCACTCTGTCTCACCAGGTAGCTTTGAGCTTTCAACAGCAGAATTGGGGTCCCCAAAGCCTCATGTGGAGCCCCAAGGGGTAAACCATGTAAATCAGCCCCTTGAAGTGGGAGGAGCAGGCAGCACTAATCAGGAAGGATCCCTCCAGAAAAGCCAAAGAGTCATATGGGGAAAGGCAGCCTGAACACCTCCCTATTAGACCTCAAGGAGCAGGCCCCAGTGGGAACAAGGAGTGCTGACCTGGAAGAGGGTGCCAGCTAGATAATGGGGGGCAACAGGGGCTGAAGCCTGGGCAGAGAAGCCAGGAGGACATCTGGACCCTGGACAGAGTCCAGCTACCAGAGACAGAAAGCCCCTTGCCAAAGCAGAACCTCTATTCCCCATGAGATGACACCCAACCCAGGAGGGGCTGCACAGATGCTCACTGAGAGATGTTCCTAAAGATGCTCCCTGAGAGGTGCTCCCATTCAGGTACTTCCTGACATATACTCCCACCAGGTGCTCCCTGGCAGGTGCTCCCACCACATTCTCCCTGACAGGTGCACCTGGCTTCCCAGCTTCTGTCCACAGCAAAGGGAACACAGCAGGTGTGGTAGGGGTGGTATTCTGCACCGCCCCCCGTGCTCAGCTCTCCCTGGGGACCCCAATGTGCTCTGTGCTCACTTTTAGGTCAACCCCACATGAGAAGAGCAGGACAAACCCCAGCTGAAAAATTTTGTTGTTGCTGTTTATTGTTTTGGGGGGGAGGGTTGAGACAAATTCTTACTCTACCTACTGCGCTGGGTAGAGTACCATGGCATCATCATAGCTCACAGAAACCTCAAATTCTTGGGCTCAGGCAATCCTCTTCTTCAGTCTCCCCAGTAGCTGGGACTACAGGTGCCCACCACAATACCCAGGTAGTTTCTCTATTTTTAGTAAAGATGGGGTCTCTCTTTTGCTCAGCCTGGTCTTGAACTCCTAAAGCTCAAGCAATCTACCCACCTCGGCCTCCCAGAGTGCTAGGATTACAGACATGAGCCACCACACCTGGCCTCCAGCTGAGAGATTTCTGTGAAACTCCTGACCAACCTCCTCAAAACTATCCAGACTATCAAAATCAAAGAATCTAAGAAATTGTTATAGCCCTGGGGAAGCCTCAGCAGGCAAGATGACAAAATGTCACATGGAGTCCTGGGTGGACTTGTGCAGAGAAAGGCCATGAGTAAAGCTGGACAAAGCCCCGACTTTAGTTAATAATGAGGTGATGCCAGCTCACTGGCTATGGGGGAAGTGTGCAGGGGAGCACACAGACCCTGCTGTGAGGCTCTCTGTGAACCCACAACTGCCCTAAAAGGAAAAGTCTAATTATGTTTTTTAAAGCAGCAAGATTCTCCATATGATACCACAGATACCCAAAGCTCCTCGAGATTGGTCTGGCCCAGTCCCTGATGGATAACACGTGCCTTGCTCTGAACTTCTGTGGGAACAGGCTGGGGACAAGGGTTCCTGGCTCAGTTGGTGCCCAACAGTTGCCTTTCAGGGATTGGGGTCTTCTGGAAATTCCTCCACAAGCTAGACCTTACAAGACTGAATGGGGCATCTGGGCTCCCAGAGTGACTGACTCCAAGTAGGGTTTTCTCAAGCTTGTGTCTCCCCAGAAAATCATATGAAATAACTTTCTTCTAATCCTCCTTGTCTTCAACCAAAAAATTAAAAAGCAACAAAGCAGTTCGACATCCGGCTGCTGCTGGCTCAGCGCCTGTGGCTCAATTGGCTAAGGCGCTAGCCACGTACTCCTAAGGTGGCAGGTTCGAATCCCCAGCCTGGGCCCGCCAAACAACAATGATGGCTGCAACCAAAAAATGGCCAGGCGTTGTGGCGGTCACCTGTGGTCCCAGCTACTTGGGAGGCGGAGGCAGGAGACTTGCTTGAGCCCAGGAGTTGGAGGTTGCTGTGAGCTGTGATGCCATGGCACTCTACCTAGGGGGATAGCTTGAGGCTCCATCTCAAAAAAAAAAAAAAAAAAAAATCCGGCTGCTGCATCTAGACTACGGTTCTCAAGGCAGGGCCTGGTTGTGCCAGAAAGCTTCAAGGGGCCATCAAAATTAAAACTATTTTCATAATACCACTAAAAATCACTCTGCTTCCTATTCTTTTGAAAGTGTGCCGTGGACCGTCTGGAGATGTCCTGGGCTATGCAGGCAGGGATTCAGGTTGCTGTACTTTCAGAGGTGTGCACAGGTGTGGAGCAAGGCTTCCTCTACCCATTAAATATTTTACAGGGAAATGTAGAGGTTTTTATTAAAATGTTATGTTTTTGTGCCTTGGATTTATTGTTGTTGCTTTAAAAACACCAAATGAAAAAAGTGAACATTTTAAAATGTTCTCCTCCTCCCTTTCTTTTTTTTTTTTTTTGAGATGGAGCCTCAAGCTATCCCCCTGGGTAGAGTGCCATGGCATCACAGCTCATAGTAACCTCCAACTCCTGGGCTCAAGCGAGTCTCCTGCCTCCACCTCCCAAGTAGCTGGGACCACAGGCGCCCGCCACAACACCCAGCCATTTTTTGGTTGCAGCCATCATTGTTGTTTGGCGGGACCGGGCTGGGGATTCGAACCTGCCACCTTGGGTGTACGTGGCTGGCGCCTTAGCCGATTGAGCCACAGGCGCCGAGCCTCCCCCTCCATTTCTTATGGGGTGAACAGACATTATCACCCACAGAAACAAAAGTGCAGGTACGAAGGGGTTCTAAGCTGGGTCTGGGAACTGGGCTCAAGGCAACTGCCCTTGTTGCGAGGACCCTTCTGGAACCCAAGGAGAGGCCATCACACGGGCCTGTGGCTCCGCCCAGTGGTGATAGTGAGGACAGCAGGGGCACCAGGCAGGAGCCTCCCGCAGATTCCGCCAGGGGACTGTAAGCCAGGATGGAGCATGCGGGACATGGAATACTGCAGGCCATCCCACTGCCAACATCTGGGCTGGCCACTCTCTGTGGTGGCCATCCCGTACTTTGTAAGGGCCTCCAGCAGCACCCCTGGGCCTGCAAATCTGTGGTCACAGCCAGGCCCAGTGGCTCATGCCTATACTCCCAGCACTTTGGGAGGCCTATGCAAGAGGACTGCCTGAGTTCAGGAGTTCAAGACCAGCCTGGGCAACCTAGTGAGACCCCCATCTCTACATAAAATAAGAAAAGACATAGCAAGGCATAGTGGTGCACCCCTGTCATCTGAGCTACTTGGAGGCTGAAGTAGGAGGATCACTTGAGCCCAAAGTTTGAGGCTGCAATGAGCTATGATGATGTCACTATACTCCAGGCCAGGCAACAGAGTGAGACCCTGTCTCAAAAAAAAAAGAAATCTGTGGGCCGGGCACGGTGGCTTATGCCTGTAGTCCTAGCACTCTGGGAGACAGAAGTGGGTGGATTGCTTGAGCTCAAGAGTTTAGATCAGCATGAGCAAGAGTAAGATCCACTCTCTACTAAAAACAGAAAAATTAGCCAGATGTGTAATGTTAGGTGCCTGTAGTCCTAGCTACTTAAGAGACTGATATAGGAGGATCACTTGAGCCCAGGAGTTTAAGATTGCTGTGAGTTATGATGAGATGGCACTCAACCCAGGGTGACAGAGTAAGACTCTGTCTCAAAAAGAAATCTATAGTCACACAATGCCATGTCAGTGTGCGAGCCACAGACACCCATCACAAGACCATGTGATCTTAGACTGAGTCATGCTGAAAGATAAGCTCTGCTGACTCACCTGTGAATGCACCTGCTCTAAGATCTTCCAAAGAGTCACTCTGTAAGACAGTCATGTAGCTGGCTTAGCTGCTATGAGACTCTGCCACGAGGTTTCCACAATAGTCTTTTAGGAGAGAAGAAAAGTATCCACTGCTGGCTCGGCGCCTGTGGCTCAGTTGGCTAAGGCGCCAGCCACATACACCTAAGGTGGCGGGTTCGAATCCCCAGCCCGGGCCTGCCAAACAACAATGATGGCTGCAACCAAAAAATGGCCGGGCATTGTGGCGGGCGCCTGTGATCCCAGCTACTTGGGAGGCAGAGGTAGGAGACTCGCTTGAGCCCAGGAGTTGGAGGTTTCTATGAGCTGTGATACCATAGCACTCTACACAGGGGGATAGCTTGAGGCTCCGTCTCAAAAAAAAAAAAAAAAAAAGAACGAACGAACTCCTGGCTTGGTGCCCGTAGCACAGTGGTTATGGCACCACTGATGCTGGCAGGTTCAAACCTAGCCTGGGCCAGCTAAACAACAAGGACAACTGCAACAAAAAAATAGCTGGGCATTGTGGTAGGCACTGATAGTCCTAGCGACTTGGGAGGTTGAGGCAAGAGAATTGCTTAAGCCCAAGAGTTTGAGGTTGCTGTGAGCTGTGATGCCATAGCACTCTACCCAGGGTGACATAGCGAGACTCTGTCTCAAAAAAATAAATAAATAAATAAAAGAGAACGGAACCCCTTCCTTTTTAGGGTTCCTCTGAAGCCAATCTAACTTAGAAACCTGTACGTGTAAATAAATAAAGGCAGGGAAATACAATTTAGGCATTACAGCCCATTTGTATCTTTTTTCAGTTGTATGTTCTCTGCAGCCAGTCTATGTCTCAGATCATAAGCACCTATGGGGGTGGCAGGGACTAAATCAATAGAATTGTTGAGCACTCAGCAGAGAAGCACAGGTCTTTGATTCCTGTATCCATGCACCAAACATTTAGTCTCCCCTTATTCATAGGTTAGCTTTCCACAGGTCCAGTTACTCATAGCACATATGAGGTTCAGCGCTATCTGATGTTTCAGGCATTCAACGAGGTCTTGGAACATAACCCCCAAGGATAAAGGGGGAACTACTGTAGTAAGCATCTCCTTGAATCAGGCACAAATGCCTACAGTGCTCAAACAAAGAGACTAGTCCATAGCACGGAACAAGACAGGTGTGGTTCCTAACCTCACAGATCAGATAATCCAGCTGCTTAATATAATCATGATGCTAAATGCCCTTAAACAGAAGGCACAGGGGACAGAGGAAAACAGAAGAATCATGTAGAGTAATCATTTTAGAGCAAACACCAAATGTGTACTCAAATGTAATAAGAAGACACAAAAGAACAGAATTTAAGAGACAGAAAATACATGTTTTTATTGAGGATGCCAAAATACTGGTTTACCCCTGTGAATAAATTATACCAGTTCTATACCCATATTCTGCTCTCAGGATATGGTGCAAATATTCCCTAGTAACCCCAATTGAGAATTCCAAAAATAGTCAACTCTAACTAAACAATGAAAACAGGTAGACCAGGAAGTGATTTCAAAGACTCAGTTCATCCATTCCATATTAAATGACACCATGGGGACACAATCAGCATACTCTAGATTGTAGAGAAAACACAAGACAAACAATCTGGTCTCTTTAATGAACAGACTGCAGGAAAAGGAAAACAAACCCAAAAAGGAGAGGGAAGAGATGCCTACCACCTGAAAAAGATGAGAAACATCTTAACCACTTCAGGTGTGGACTGTATTTGGATTCCAACTCAAACAATTGTTCAAATAGTTGTGGGGGAAAAAAGCAAAGAAGAAAGAACTATTGGGGAAACCTGAATACTGCCTAGATATCTCACAAGAGGAAAGAGCTACGGTCAATACACTTAGGTATGTTAGATATTTTTAGGTAGGGTATTGTGGTTGTTTTTTTTATTTTGAAGGGATTCTCTTACAAACCTACATACAGAAATATCTGTTGAGAAAATGAAATCCCTGCATTTTGCTTCAAATCACAAGAGGGATGATGGTGGGGGGGGTGAAACAACAGGTGGAGGTAAAGATGAAATAAAATTGGACGTACAAAGATAATCGTTGGTTGAGGCTGACGATGAACACAAGGCAGGTCATTTTTTCCAATTTTATAAACATGTGAAATTTTCCACAGCAAAAATTTTAGAAACAAATCAACTTGGTTCTTGTCCTTGAACTCTGAAGTAAGTTCCTGAGCCACACTGGACAGTCCTCACTCTAGTTCTGAGAGCAGCCTATGGCAAGCCCTTTGCAACATGGGACTTACAATTCAACCAGCCATGGAGGAAGGAATGGAAAGGAATGGAAGGCAGACAATCCAGGGTAGTACATACTCACCCACAGCAGATAGTGCCACAGTAGGTTTCCTGGTGTCTCTAAAATACAAAACGAAAATATTAAATGGCCAAGCCACAGGCACCGTCCACCTGGTGCTTTATACCCTTTGCACATGGTTGTTTTTTTTTTTTTTCCCCACTCAATACACTTTCCTTTCAATGGGAACTTAGAGTTAGATCCACTGTGAGAGTTAAAAAGAAGTGTAGGGCAGCACCCGTAGCACTGTGGTCATGGTGCTGACCACATGCACTGAGGGTGATGGGTTCAAACCCAGCCCGGGCCAGCTAAACATCAATGACAACTGCAACAAAAAAACAGCCAGGTGTTGTGGCGGGCGCCTGTAGTCCTAGCTACTTGGGAGGCTG
Source organism: Galagoides demidoff (assembly GCA_963574575.1). Taxonomy (NCBI): domain Eukaryota; kingdom Metazoa; phylum Chordata; class Mammalia; order Primates; family Galagidae; genus Galagoides; species Galagoides demidoff. Next base: position 26,121 of record CAUYQV010141229.1, read on the forward strand.
AGGCAAGAGAATCACTTGAGCCCAAAAGAGTTTGAGGTTTCTGTGAGCTGTGACACCACAGCACTCTACCGAGGGCAACATAGTGAGACTCTGTCTCAAAAAAAAAAAAAAAAAAAGAAGTGTAAAGAGAAAACTATTTCCTTCCAGGTAGATGAATTTTCTTAGCCGCTTCAATGAGGTTGAGTCTGAATTTCAAATCATATAGTTGACCACCCAAGGGACTATAACAAACTGGAGGTGGTCGACATAAGGAACTTCCATGGAGTACATGTGGTACATGCCCAATCTATGAAAATTAGGTCAACTTAAACTTTTGACTGCAAACAACACCTACAGGAATTCAAACAAGATTTTCATTTGGTGTGAAAGATGCCTTTAGGTGTTCAATACAAGACAGTCCTTTGAACGCCACCTGTAGGCATGTTTCATTTCTGAGTGCTCAGAAGTCAAACGGTTAGGGAGGTGGTCAATGTAGGAAGGTGGTCAACTGTGGAGATTCTACTGTGTGTTTAAATGGTTAAGATGATAAATTTCACATTTTATGTCCTTTATCACATTTAAAAAAAAAAGAACTACTCTGAGACAGAGAGTGAGGCTCTACTGTTTACTACAAAGTCAGAGGGGCAACTTCTCCACCAAATGGTAAAACTATAGAACTGGGCGCGGCACCCTGGGGCTCAGGAAGCCAGAGAGGCAAATCGAGGGCATCAGTTTACTGTTTAGAAAATCTGAGGATTCAGTATCTTCAAATCAGGAAAATACTCTTCTGTGTAAATGAGGGATACGCCCTAATCTTGCTGCATATCTCCCTGCTTAAGAGGATTCCTCTTTCACTTCCCCTAGATTTTGTGCTCTCCCCTCTGTCCGATCACCTCTAAAGTGGCAATCGGTAATACCTGCAATGCTGGGTAGAGTCAGCTGTACACATCTTTACCCCCAAGACAGATCCCTCTCACTGGTCGGTCTGGTCTGTTCCACCCCAATACCTGGTCTTGTCCCTAATGTCCCACCTTTCAGTGAAAATGTCACAAAGCCACCACCCTGAGGGAAGCAGAGAAACCCTCCCCCCACAGACCAGGCCTCTCTCACTCTAAAGGGAACTCTGTTCTCCAACGGGAGGAGGCATAGACATTTTAGGCCTTATGCTGGCAGGGCTAGGCCCTGGGCTGGTGCTCCTGTACTCCTTTCTCCATGGACCAGACCGTAACCATACAAAAAGGTCAGTAGGGCCCTTTTTCAGATAGGGAGCAAGTAGAGACCTGAGCAGAGGTGGCTCTCAGCACCGCCTGCTGTGGCAGGTGTGTGTCTGTGCTGTCAAAATCCCTTGCCATCACCTGCCACCTCAGTAAACTCCAGCTCATCTTCCAAATGCCAGCTCCTGTGTTTCTTTGCCAAAGGGAATTTCTGGGCTGCCGACATCAGCCCAGATGTCTTTGCAAACCTTTGTGACAGGCCTTAAGTGCCAGGGAAATTAAGACCCCTGGGGGCAGATTTCATCAATGATTGACAGCAAAGTACTCCACTTCCTTACCCGTGGGTAGGACACCTGTGAGGGGAGTTTCACACTAGTGCCTAGAGTTCCCCATTAAGATCACACCCAATCTGTTCATCGTACTGGTGGATAATGCTCCCTTGATTTTTGGGAACTTGATCCCGCCTCTCTTCTCTTTTTTTTAAAGGGACAGTTTGATTTCCCCTTTTTCTTTCTTTCTTTTTTTTTTTTTTTGACACAGAAGCCTCCAGCTGTCCCCCTGGGTAGAGTACTATGGCATCACAGCTCACAGCAACCTCCAACTCCTGGGCTCAAGCCAGTCTCCTGCCTCAGCCTGCCGAGTAGCTGGGACCACAGGCGCCTGCCACAACACCCAGCCATTTTTTGGTTGCAGCCGGCATTGTTGTTTGTCGGGTCCAGACTGGATTCAAACCCACCACCTTAGGTGTACGTGGCTAGCGCCTTAGCCACTTGAGCCACAGGCACCAAGCTCCGCCTCTCTTCTCTATCTCACCATTTCTTTCATTCCTAAATGATATATTTACATTCAAATCTTTGTCTCAGGGTCTGTATCTAGGGAAAACCAAACTAAGATACTTGATCTCTTTTTTTTTTAGATGGAACCTCAAGCTATCCCCCTGGGCAGAGTGCCATGGCATCACAGCTCACAGCAACCTCCAACTCCTGGGCTCAAGCAAGTCTCCCGCCTCAGCCTCCCAAGCAGCTGGGACTACAGGCACCCGCCACAACGCCCGGCCATTTTTTGGTTGCAGCCATCATTATTGTTTGGCGGGCCCGGGCTGGGGATTCGAACCTGCCACCTTAGATGTATGTAGCTGGCGCCTTAGCTGCTTGAGCCACAGGCACCGAGAACTTCTCAAATCATCCCACAACTGAGTGTTATATATAACTCTTGATTTTTCTTACTTGATATCCCATATGTAGATGTAGGTGTCCACAGAGCTGGTAACCAGGAGATCTGGCTCGAACACAGCCCAGTCCAAGTCGCTGGGACACGAGGAATACACAAAACAACAGAACAAAGAAAAAAACTCAGATTCCACTACCAACATACTGATAAATCTAGTTTCCAGTGGCTTCAAGACCTCACTGAATCTTCCCATTGAAGATTCCCAGTGAGAATTCCCACTGAAGATTCTCACTGGGAATCTTCAACGTTCTTTGAGAATGAACAAGAATTAATTGAATCTGGAAGGAGGCTTTCAGGTCCTTTGCCCTGTAGTTGCCAGCTACACTACCTCCTGCTCCCAAAGAAGACATGGAAGCATTTCAACTTAAAACAATCTCTCTAAATAAACAGACAAACAATAGACAGAATCTTTGAGTTACCACTTTCTAAATCAGACTCCACCACAGGTACCTTGGTAAACCCAGCCTCTGTTAAGCAGCACCAAACTGCCCTGTCGCCCTGCAGCTCTTGAGGAGGGCGGCAGGTCCCTGGTGCCCCACTTGTTCTCTTGTTCCTAGACAGGCCGCAACTCCACGGAACACCTTGCACAGGCCCGGGTGTGTCACCTTTCCCACCTCTTCCAGGTCAGCTTAACTCCCTGCCCTCTCTGCTGCTACTCCCCAGAAAATTGTTTCCCACCCCAGAAACAGTGACCCAGAGAAACAGGGGATCAAGGAACACTCTGGAAGCAAATTGGAAGGGCTGAGCAGGAGCCCTTGTGGGTGTGCATTTGGGTAACAACTGTGATGCAGAGTTCTGTGTGTAACCCACTGCTGTGGGGGAAGGGCACGGGGCTGCTTCCTTGTGTCTCCAAGTGCCCCTGGGCACTGCTGATCAGGACCAGGACTCTGCTGCAGAACTTCATCCACCTACTGTGGCAAAAGCCAGTTTTAAGCCTCTACTCTGGATCAGGCTGTGTCTGTCCAAGTGTCTCCTGGACTGGGGTCAACAGCTGCACAATGACCGTTCTTCACTGTGTTCCTCACCAGTGAACACTAAGGACCTGTTGGCCTCCCAGGGCCAATGCACCCAAAGGCTCAAGCCACATGAGGAGAACGACATCAATATTTCATGCCCCAAGGGACTGTCACAAAGCCAGGCAGGCCCAGGAGCTGGGTGGACTTGGGGCCTACCTGATTACACGAGTATGGCCTTGCAAGGTTGTGCCCACTTCCCCACTGCCGTCTTTCCACTTATAAAGGTCGACCCGTTGGTTACTCTGAAAAGAGACAAGGGGAAGGAGGCAGTGGGTAGCACAATGTGCACATGGGAATACACACTGTCACCTGATCTGCAAAGAAGAGGAAGTCCTACGGAAGTCCATATGAAGCTGATCGGCATGGCAGAGCGCCTTCAGGTTGAACTTTGGAAAAAAGCTATACTTATTTTAACTTATTTAAAAATAACTAAAATTAACACTGGTGTGAACTAACCACAGGAGGTAGGGTTGTGAATCCCAAAGTGAAAAAGAAGTGCTCTCTTAAAAGGAACTCACCTCGAACACAGCTGAACAGAAGGTACAGATGCACTCCGGAGAACATGCTGTTTGTGTAAGCGCCAGGGAGCCAGGGACGTCCCAATCGCTAGTGGAACCTCCCCACCCCCAAGGGTCACACTCATCTCTCCAGCTGCTAACACACTGCACGTGATTTTTAGTTCACCTTTTCCACTATCAAATGCCCAAAGTCCACCTAACATACTTCAGGAGCACAGGTACACAAGAAAGAAAAGAGAATCACCACCCAGAGGGGGACCTAGAAGGCTAAATTAAATAAGATTCCTTGAAATATGCCTAGGTTGAATTTCTTAAAGGGTTAAGCTGAAAAAAAAAAAAAACAGGGAAAATGAATAGGGAAAAGGGGAAAAACAAGAGCCTCCATCAAAGAACGTTTCACTTAGAAACAACAAAACAGCAAAGGCTCTCTAAATATCATGAGTTCATGAAACACACTGAGCAAGAACAACGGTGGGCCATTTAATAATTTCTGAACTGATATGTATAAGACAGATGGACTTTCATTTTAGCTCAAGGACAGTCAGATGTATGTGCTGAGATTTGTATCCTGAAATGCCAGTTTCTACATCTAAATAGGTAAGGTTCTTATGAAAAGGTTAGGATTCAAAATAGCTTTCAATGGGAAAAGGAATAAAAAGAAAAGCCCCTTCAACTTATAATGATATTTCCTATCACTTCCAGAGGGTCTGCTAATGCCAGTCTATGTAGTAGGTGCCTTAATGAATTTGACCTCTGACCTTTCCCACCATCCTGCCTATTGGGTGTCATCACCCATGTTATAGATGAGCCCCCACAGCTCAGAAAGCTGAGTGGCCGGCTCAAGAAGAAACAGTGAATGTTAAAACTAGGTCTTGAGCTCAGATTTGCCTGACTCTGAAGCTCTGTCTCAAAAGATTGCCTTCCAACCAAGACCAACTTAAGAAAAAAATAGATAAATTAAACGTCATCAAAATGAAAACTTCTGGGGAGCAAACAACATTGTCAAGGAAGTAAAAAGACAAGCCAACAGAACAGGAGAAAATATTTACAAATCATTTATACCTGATCTGGTCTAGTATCGGAGTATACAAAGAACTCTTACAACTCAATAGCAAAAATGCAAACAATCCAATTCAAAGACGTATAAAGGACTTGAATAGACATTAAATGACATACAAATTGTCAATAGAAGCAATAAGAAGATGCTCAACATCACTTGCCATAAGGGAAATGTAAATAAAAAATTTACAATAAGATACATTTCAGGGTGGTGCCTATGCCCAGTGGGTATGGTGCCAGCCACATACACCAAGGCTGGTGGGTTTGAACATAGATAGCCTGGACCAATTAAACAACAATGACAACTGCAGGGGGGTGGCTGTGCTCAGTGGGTAGGGCACTGGCCCCATATACCAAGGGTGGTGAGTTCCAACCTGGCCCCGGCCAAACTACAACAAAAAAATAGCCAGGCATTGTGGCAGGAACCTATAGTCCCAGCTACTCGGGAGGGTGAGGCAAGAGAATTGCCTAAGCCCAGGAGTTGGAGGTTGCTGTGAGCTGTGACACCAAGGCAGTCTACTGAGGGCGATAAAGTGAGACTCTGGCTCAAAAAAAAAAAAGAAATAACAACTGCAACAACAAAAAATATAACCAGGCGTTGTGGTGGGTGCCTATAGTCCCAGCTTCTTGGGAGGCTGAGGCAAGAGAATTGCCTAAGCCCAGGAGTTGGAGGTTGCTGTGAGCTGTGACGCCACAGCACTCTACTAAGAGCAACATAATGAGACTCTTGTCTCCAAAAAAAAAAAAGATAGCATTTCATATGCACTAGGATGGCTATAATTTAAAAGAAAAAACAAAATAATAAATGTGGTAAGAATATGGAAAAACTGGCTTGGCGCCTGTGGCTCAATCGGCTAAGGCACCAGCCACGTACACCTAAGGTGGCGGGTTCGAATCCCTAGCCCGGGCCCGCCAAACAACAATGATGGCTGCAACCAAAAAATGGACGGGCGTTGTGGCGGGCGTCTGTGGTCCCAGCTACTTGGGAGGCGGAGGCAGGAGACTCGCTAGAGCCCAGGAGTTGGAGGTTGCTGTGAGCTGTGATGCCACAGCACTCTACCCAGGGGGATAGCTTGAGGCTCTGTCTCAAAAAAAAAAAAAAAAGAATATGGAAAAACTAGAACCTTGCACATTGCTGACGGAAATATAAAATAGTTCAGCCACTACGAAAAAGTTAGGTGGTTCCAAATTAGTATAGACACACAATGGAATATTATTCAGTCACAAAAAGCAATGAAGTTCTCACAGCTGCTGCAATGTGGAGGAACTCCAAAATAAGAAGCCAGAGCCAAAGGCAACATGTTATATGATCCCATTTATATGAAAGATCCAGAATAGGCAAATCCACAGAGCACACAGATGGGAGACTGCCAGGGGCTGTGGAGGGGGGAGATGGGAAGAAACTGCCTAATAGGCAGGGGGTTTTACTGTGGCGTGATGGAAATGTGGGAGTCACACAACATAGTGAAAGTAGTAAGGGGTGATGAACTGTTCACGTTAAAATGATTAATTGCTTGATATCCAAGGATAGGAGATTAAAAAAAAAAAAGTAAAATGATTAACTGGGCCAGGCATGGTGGGTCACATCTGTAATGTCAGCACTTTGGGAAACTGAAGCAGCAGTATGGCTTAAGGCCAGGAGTTCAAGACCAACTTGGGAAACAAGCAAGACCCCATCTCTACAAAAAATTTTGGATGCATGCCTGCAGTTCCAGCGACTCGAGACGCTGAGGCAGGAGGATGGCTGGAGCCCAGGAGTTTGAGGTAACAGTGAGCTATCACGTACTATACTCCAGCGTGGGTGACAGTGCGAGACCCTGTCTATTTAAAAAAAAAAAAAAAAAAAGATTGTCAAAAAACAAAAAACAAACCAAAAAGGCTGTCTTCTTCCTTCCCACTCTTGAACAAATGGAGTGTTAATCCACTCAGGCCAAGTACTCAGTAGTCAGTCTGTACCCCTCGTTCCCAATCAGGGGTGATTTTACTTGCTGAGAGACATGGGACGATGTCCAGAGACAGTTTTGGTTGTCACAACAAGATGGCAGGAAGATATCACTGGGATGTAGTAGGTACAGGCCAGGGATGTTGCTAAACATCCTTCAATGTACAGGATAATCCCCACCAGAAAGAATTACCTGGGCTAACACGCCAAGGTTGGGAAAACCTGGACTAAGCAATCAGGGCCACAGAGTGACAGGGGAGCTGAAGGGCCCAAGAGTATAAGCCGACAAAAACAACTCTTTTCTAACCCCAGCTAAGAGCAGAGAAGGCCTATAAATCCCAGCATTCTGGGAGGCTGAGATGGGTAGATAGCTTGAGCTCAGGAATTTGAGACCAGCCCAAGCAAGCAAGAGGGAAACTTCATCTCTAAAAATAGCCAGATGTGTGGCAGGTGCCTGTAGTCCCAGCTATTTGAGAGGCTGAAGCAAGAGGACTGCTTGAGCCCAGGAGTTTGAGGCTGCTCTGAGCTATGACACCATGACACTCTATCAAAGGTGACAAAGGGAGATTCTGTCTCAAAAAAAAAAGAGGCAGAAAACAACAAAAAGGCAGTAGAGCGCCTCCCACTTTCTCTTTCAGAATAGTCCCGAAAACCAGGGCCCAGGGCCGTCTCAGACACGCAGGGTTAAAGCAGACCCTGTTTGGGGAAGAGCAGCTTTCTGGTTCTCCCCCAGCTGACAGAGCTGCTCTCCCTTCTCTGCTCAGAGGCGTTCCTTCTGCAGAAAGCTGCTCCTGACAAGAACAGATCTAGACAGCACTGCAGAACGGTCCCACCTTTGCTTAATAGGAAGGATTCCTTTAAATACTCTCTGTCCAGCCCAGCACTTTTGCAAAAGATTTAGGTCTCTAATTGTTCTAGGAGAATAGAATCTAGACAAAGATGTCTGACCTCGCCCAGAATCATTTTGAGTAAAATGAATCCCTCAGAAAACCTATACTTAGGCATTGTTTCTCTGGGAAAATTCACACATAAACTGGCACATAAAATTTGAGGGGACTAACAGATCTGAGTCCCAGTTAAGGAAGAATCCCTTCTTTTGCGTATAAGGGTGCAGGGGTGTCCAATCTTTTTTTTCTGCTACACATTGAAAAGAATAAGTCTTGGGCTATTCATGAAATATACAAACACTAACAAAAGCTGACTGCTGAGTAAAAGAAAAGGCCCACGCATATTTTTCCCAACATCAGACACCACAGGTAAGCAAAACAGTCCTCAAATAATCTGTGTCTGGCCCATGGGCGCATGTGAATAAATACTCCTTGGATAGGAAACCTGATGCCTTTGAAAGCGATGAAGGTCAACCCAGACCAGACCAGCTCTCCAGTCACGCTGCTGATGAAAACAGGGTCTCACCACACACATAAATAGAAGCATCAACCTATTTCCTTTTCACTATCTGGACTCAGTGTCTAGAAATACAAGGCCTGACACCAGTGGGACCAGCAAACATTTCCACCTATACTTAATGTGTAACTTGCCTCTGTCGGAAAGAACCATCCAAACCTCTTCTCCGACTGAGCAATAGGATTGCATTCTCTTCTCTCCGTAGGACATGGACCTGCCAACCCCAGATGACACCTTTAAAAGCATTTCCCTGTACTCCTTAAATGAACTCACCGAGGCTGCAAAATAGTGTGCAAAGCTGTCATGAGGATTCCACTGCACAGCTCCGATGTCCCATTTGCTCTGGCGAGAGATCTTTCGGTGACCTTCAAAAGGGGCATCTAGATTGACGATGTATAGAAACCTGCGTCTAGGAAAATGACATCAACATGATAGCAGTATGATAACATGACAGCATTAGCATGAAGATAGAAAAGCACATTTGGAATTGCATATGGTTTGCAATCAATGCTCTAAAAAAAAAAAAACAGATATAAATGACATTTATCTACTCTGAAAGGCATACAAATGACAAGAGTAACTCGAGGTGGCTGTTCGACAAAGGGGAGCAGTATCCCTGTGACTCCCTCCAGAGATGGTCTTCCCTACCACATCTGTCCTTGAGAGGCTGACCTCTTCTCCTGCATTCAGCTCCACCCTGCCCCTCTCCCAGCCTTTCCCAATCCCCCAGCTAGGATTAATGACTAATATTGATTAATTCTACATTTCTCCCATTGCATGATCTGCGTTTACACTATAGTATTCAGCTCTGTAGCAGGACCACTAACATTAAGGCCCCAGCCCGCACGGCCCACGTCTCAGATATCTCTGCATGCCCTGCCTCCCTCGGCACAGTGCTCTGCGCTCAACAAAAGCGTGTTAAATTAAACACATCACTTATCACTAAGTCAAAATCCTGCAGAAAATCTCAAATTCCCCTGCCAGCTGACTACCTGGTGAAGGAAACTAAATTAAATCTGTCAGAAAGTGAAATGATAACCAAAAAAAGGAATGATAATTAAAATAACATATTAAGTGCTAATAATGTTCAAGGTGCCAATTAATACGAAGGATCAGAAAACAGGGGTGTTCTGTGTTCACCTATTTTCTTTTTACTTTCAGTAAAAATTCCTTGGTGTACAAATCAACGCCTTGTAGCCATCAGCTACTTATTTTACACCAGAGACCACTCCCAGATCCTGAATATAAATGAGGATTGGAAGGTTCAAAAATGAAGAAAAAGACTAATAGTCTCTGCTCAGAGGAGCTAGGAGATGGCATGTCAAACTCTCAGGGGTTCTTCTCTGTCAGCACTGGAAGAGCAGAGAGTTGTCTTCATCCACATATTCAATAAATAAAACTAACAAAAGCTGATGAGCAAAAAAAAGGTCTGTGCATAATTTCTGTAATATCTGACACTAGAGATATGCAAAGCAGTCCTCACATAATCCACATGTGGCCCATGGGGCACAGGTTGGACATTCCTGCCCAGGGAGGAGCCAGAGAGATGGGTGAGAGAGAAGGAGAAAGAAAACTCCAGGGAAGACACAATTTCACAGAACTTCAGGACCTTCTAAGAATGGAAGTTCAGAACAAAGAGCTAGTGGCTTCCTCCAAAGGAATCACCTGATCCAGTGATGAGCGGCTGGAGTCTTCCCATTAGAAAGAAAAACACAATTATAAGAGGGACTTTACCTAACAAATGCAAATAGTGTAATCTAATTCTTTGTACCCTCAATGAACCCCAAACAATAAAAAAATTAAAAAATAATAAGTAATAAAAATAGAAAAAGTAAAAGAAGAAGAAAGAAAAACTGTACAAGACTAAGAGATACACATAAGGGGTGTGTATCAGTAGAAGAGTCTGGAGACCTTACAGAGCAAACAGAACAACAGCAGAAAGTAGGCACCTGGGGGTGAGCATGCCTGATTGAACATACATGTTTATCTTCATTCCCCCCAGTAAACCCCCCCCTACAAAAAATACAAAAACCCACAAGGACAAAGAGAGAGGAAATGAAAAGCAGATGGACAAATGGTAATTGACTTAGAGTAAAGAAAGCTGAACAAAGTGCAAGCACCTGCAGGGGGAGGATGAGAGGCCAGCTGGTTCCCACTGCAGGGCCTGACCCGGCTCAGCAACTGGAGGCTTTAATCTCAAGAAAAGAGTAAGGGGCAAGGGCTGGACGGCAAAGAGCAGAGCAGAACAAAATAAAGAGAACTGTTTGAAAGAGCACTAGGAGAGTGGTCTGTGTGCAGTCCACAAGGCTAGGTGAGGCCTCTCCTGCACCTCCTTCACCCAGTGGAGGGTGGTGCTTCCCCACAGAAGCTCTGAGAAGTGGGAAGTGCCCTGGTGACACTGGTCCTTAGGTGAGAGTGAGGCCTTTGGGTCTCTTCCCCAACTCAGCACTCTCAAGGCTGCCAATCACTCTCTAATATTAACAGCCAGTAATCTCAGCCATTGAAGGAAACCTGAAAGACAGCGACCAGCACAATCAAAGGAGAAAAAAGAACTCAAAAATTAAAGGAAAAAAAAAAA